>CM060255.1:2050475-2123133 GCA_030684275.1 Acipenser oxyrinchus oxyrinchus | reverse complement strand
ATCTATCTATCTATCTATCTATCTATCTATCTATCTATCTATCTATCTATCTATCTATCTATCTATCTATCTATCTATCTATCTATCTATCTATCTATCTATCTATCTATCTATCTATCTATCTATCTATCTATCTATCTATCTATCTATCTATCTATCTATCTATCTATCTATCTATCTATCTATCTATCTATCTATCTATCTATCTATCTATCTATCTATCTATCTATCTATCTATCTATCTATCTATCTATCTATCTATCTATCTATCTATCTATCTATCTATCTATCTATCTATCTATCTATCTATCTATCTATCTATCTATCTATCTATCTATCTATCTATCTATCTTTTCTGTCTGTTGGTGCATGCTGGGAGAGTGAGGAGTGAGTGTGTGCTGCTGCGGGAGAGTGAGAGGAGTGTAGAGTGAGTAGGTGAGCGTTTGTTTTTTCTTTCTTTTCACTTTATGGTTATTTACTTTTTTTTGATATAGGTGTTATATTGGGTTTTGTTTTCTGAGGTGTTTGTCAACAAATAAGCTGACTTTTTGTCAGCTTAAAAGGCCAGTATGGCCAATTCAAAGGGGAGGGAATCTCTCCCAAATGTTGTATTTGAAAAGCTAAGCCGCCGCCATGGGGTAAAAATGGTGACGGAGGGGTTTACCTCATTGGAACAGTGTGTGCTAGCTTTAGGTAATGTGGTTGGGTGTGAGCGTATTGTGTCTGCGTCTCGAATGAATGGAGCAATTGTTGCTTTTTTATGTGATATTAGTCTTGTTGCAAAGGCTGTTGAAAAAGGCATTGTTGTCAATGATACTTTTGTTGCGGTTACACCGCTGTCTGTACCGTCCCGAAGAGTCATTCTTTCGAATGTTCCTCCATTTCTAAAAAATGATTTAATTGAGCGTGCGCTTTCCCGGTATGGTAAAATTGTATCCAGCCCCAAGAGAATACCGATTGGCTGCAAATCCCCGCAGCTAAAGCATATAGTGTCGTTCGAAGACATGTCAATATGATTTTTAATGACGTGAATCAGGAACTAAACGTTGCACTTAAATTCAAGGCAGATGATGTTGAATATGTCATTTTGCCAGTACCGATGTAATGAGATGTTTTCACTGTAAAAAGGAGGGACACATTGTTAAGAACTGTCCTGAGAAAGGAAGTAATGCGGGCGAGAAGAATGAGGGTGAGCAAGGGAGAGAGAAGAAGCTGGGCAGCCGGAGGCGCGTGGAGCTGAGAGCGGTTCCGTGGTTTCTGAAACCCCGGCTAAAGAGGGTAGCAAGGCGCAGGACACAATGCAGGCTAGCGGGAGTGTGAGTGAGTCGGCCGGGGTTGAAAAACGGGCAGTGGGCTTACTGACACTAATACTGGTGAGACTTCCACACTGGCTGCAGCTGCTGCAGCAAGCGTCAGTGTGGAACAGAAAAGTAGCGACCAGATTGAGAAAGGAGGTGTCTCTGCTGAGCCAGAAATGGAGACTCAGGTAGAGACAGAAACTGAGAGAGACGATAAGAGTCTGAGAACGGAGCTTAGTGAGGAGCAGGAAGCGAGTGGCGGGCGTTTCATTTTAAAGTCCCGAGAAAAAGAGGCAGAGAAAAGTGACTGCAGATGTCGTCACTAAGAAAAAGCAAGTTACACGGATGATGGTTCAAGTGTTTCCGATAACTCTCAACCTGAAAAAGCCGCGAGAGCACACCGTGGAGTGTTAGCATTGCCTGTAAGGATCCCGAGGAGAGCTCAGAGTTTGACAGTGAGGAGGAGGGGAGTCAGACTGATTGTTCGCTGACGGCAGAGCCCCTTGCACTGAGGCTGGTTACAGCGTGGGCAGCGTTAAAACGTTTTTAGAACTTACTAAAGGTAGGAGGGGGTCAGCGTTGAAGACCATTTTCCTAACATTAAAATGTTTTTACTGTCGGCACGTTTTTGCTACAGAAAGTTTCAGGCTCTGGTCTTTCTGAGCAGGAGCGCTGGCGTCTAAAGAACCTAATTGCAAGGTGAATAAGCAGTCTAAGACTGCTTAAAATAATTGACAGTTTTTTCAATTTTTCTTCTCCCATGGATAAGTGGTTTCTTTCCTTCTTTCTTGTTTGTATCTTTCTATCTCTCCCTAACATGAGCTCTCTTAAGATCGGGTCATTAAATATAAATGGGTGCAGGGATGATTTAAAGAGAGCCGCGTTGTTTGAGTATCTGGGGCAGAAAGATTTGAAAGTAATTTTGTTGCAAGAAACACACACTGATTCTAGGAATCAAATAGACTGGGCCAGGGATTGGAAGGGGAGACTTTTTTAGTCACGGATCTAGTGTGAGTGCTGGGGTGGCAGTCCTTTTTCAAAAGACTTTAAACCAGTTTCTTATGATGTCACTGAGGTAGTGAAGGGCGGTTACTTAAAGTGCAAGCGAAAGTCGGTGAAATCTCGCTTGTCTTTATTAATATTTACGCACCAAATGAGGGCAGAGAACGGATTGCTTTCTTTCAGATTTTAGATACAGTTCTGAACGGTTGTGGAAGTGAGGAAGTCCTGTTTTTAGCCGGTGATTTTAACTGCACTGTACATTGTTTAGATGATCGAAATCACCCTGAGCCGCACCCACAGTCTGCCAAGGAGCTTTTAATGATTTTAAATAAGCACGACTTGTCTGACGTGTGGAAAGCATTCAATGGCACAAGTAGACAGTACACATGGGTCAGTGTGTGAAAAACGGTCTCTTTAGCGAGATTAGACCGTTTTTATACTTTTAAGCAGCATTTTAGCCTGTTTACCAAGTGTTTTATTTCTCCCACTGGTCTTTCCGATCACAGTCTTTTAACAGTTCATGTTTTATTGCCTTCCCAAATGACAAAACGTTCTTACTGGCATTTTAACATTCAGCTGCTGAAAGATACACATTTTAAGGAATGCCTAACCTTTTATGGAACAGGTGGAGAGAGCAAAAATCTGCTTTTACTTCTCTGGCTCAGTGGTGGGATGTGGGGAAGGTGCAGGTCAGGTTGTTCTGTCAGCAGTACACTGCTAATGCCACAAAGAGGATGACTGAGACTCTGGAAGAGCTGGAGAGAGACATGTTAGAGCTTCAGGGAGCTCTACAGTCTAATCCCAATAGTAGGACGATTCAAGACCTCAAAGTAAAAACAGCAGCTGGCTGAGCTGCTGAATGTCAAAGTGCAGGGGGCGCTGGTGAGGTCTAGAGTGCAATACCTTGCAGAGGTGGATGCGCCAACACAGTTTTTCTTTGGCATGGAGAAAAAGAGTGCACAGCGCAAAGTAATTCACTGCCTGAAGACACTGTCAGGGGACGAGTTGAGGGAGCCCAGAGAGATCCGGCGATGTGCTGTGGACTTCTACACAAAGCTGTTCACAGCGGAAGCTGAAGGACAGCCGGAGGAGACACAGCGCTTCTTGGAGACTCTGCCGAAGATCTCTGAAGAGGAGAAAGGTTTTTAGACAGACCTCTGACAGTACAGGAGCTCTCTGACGCTCTCATGGGGCTGAAGGGAGGAAAAACTCCAGGACTGGACGGACTACCTGTCGAAGTTTTTCAAGTCTTTCTGGACTTTGCTTGGGAAAGATCTACATGCAGTCTACACAGAAAGTCTGGAGAAAGGGGAGCTGCCGTTGAGTTGTAGAAGGGCAGTGATAACTTTGCTGCCAAAAAAGGGGACTTGTGCCATATCAAAAACTGGAGGCCTGTGTCGTTGTTGGCCTCTGATTACAAAATAATATCGAAAGCCCTCGCTAATCGGTTGAGCACTGTAATGGGAAATATTATTCATCCCGACCAAACCTACTGCGTGCCCAGTAGAAGCATTTTTGACAGTATTTTTTAATTCGAGACACATTGGCTGCCTCTGAGCTCTTCGGTTTCCCTGCTGGGCTTATCTCTCTTGATCAGGAGAAAGCCTTTGACAGAGTCGATCACAAGTACTTATGGAAGGTATTTGAAGCCTTTGGATTTGGCCTGGGATTTCTATCCCACATACAGTTCCTGTACTGTGACATTTTCAGTCTGCTGAAGATCAATGGGGAGCTGAGTGCACCTTTCCCAGTTCACAGGGGTATCAGACAAGGCTGCCCTCTCTCGAATGCTCTATTCCCTGTCCATCGAACCCCTTATTTGCAGGCTCAGGCATGTTCTAACAGGGCTCTCTATCCCAGGTAGTCCGCCCAGCCCATAAAAGTATCTGCCTATGCAGATGACATCTCAGTTTTTATAACCAGCCAAGCAGATGTTGATAAACTCTGTGAAAGTCAGCAGCTTTTTGAAAGAGTCTCATCTGCTAGAATTAATTGGTTGAAGAGTGGGGCTTTCTTACTTGGGAAATGGACGAAGCCTGGGCCTCCAGTGTTGCCCGGTGGATTGCTCTGGAGCCGGGAAGAGTTTAGACACCTAGGGTTTTTTGGGAGGTGCGAGAGCAGCTGAGAGGAATTGGGAGGGAGTGTTGGAGGCAATACGGGGCGTTTGCAGAGGTGGCGCTGGGTTTTGCCACAGCTCTCGTATAGGGGCAGAGTTTTAATAGTAAACAACTTGGCTGCTTCCATGCTCTGGCACAAGTGCATATGTGTAGAACCTGATCAGGCTTTTTAAAAAAATCCAGAGTGAATTTTTAAGTTTTTTCTGGGATGGACTGCATTGGTTAAGGCAAAGCATACTGTACCTACCTCTGGAAGAAGGGGTCAGGGATTGATGGACCTGTCCAGCAGGATTGCTGCTTTTAGACTGCAGGCTGTCCAAAAAATGCTTTATAGTAGTGAGAAGCCTCCCTGGGTTGACGTGGCTTTACTCTTCTTAAGGCCAAGTTGGAGGGCTGGGTCTTGGGACGATATTTTCTTTTTAGACACTACTCTGTTTGTTTGTTCCAAACTACCAGCCTACTATCAGAGTGTGTTGAAAGCATGGCAGAGTCTGAGGGTGGGTTTGGATGAAGAGGCTTTAGATTTTTACTGGCTTTTGGAGAGACCTCTGGTTTTAATCCTCTTTTTAAAGTGGAAATGTTAAAATCACAGGCTTTTACTAATGTAATGATAAAGGCCGGGTCATCAAGTTACGACATGTTTTAGATCTGGAGAGTTTTAATTGGAAAAGTCCACAGAGCTTGTCTTTAACTTTGGGGTTGCGGTCTGTGAGGGTAGCTGGGTTGTTGCTTTCCCAGATTCATGCAGTGTTATCAAATGCACAGAATGAGA
This sequence comes from Acipenser oxyrinchus oxyrinchus, assembly GCA_030684275.1. Lineage (NCBI taxonomy): Eukaryota > Metazoa > Chordata > Actinopteri > Acipenseriformes > Acipenseridae > Acipenser > Acipenser oxyrinchus. Next base: position 2,117,944 of record CM060255.1, on the reverse strand, counting down.
CTCTAAGAAAGGGCTTTACTAACTGTATCTCTTCCCCCTGTGAAACACCTTTCCCTCTCATACAGATCTCCCCAGCTATCAGCCGAGACACAGGAGACAAAGGGCATTTGTTTAAAATCGAGAACTTGACAGATCTCCCCCTGTCAAGTGTGAAGGGGACACATTGTATGAATTATGTGTAAAGCTAAGACACGAGAAGCAATTACAGGGCCTTCCAGATACATCTTGGAGAGAGCGGTTGGAGGTGGAAGAGCAGGTCAGGCCGGCGTGGAGAAGCCTCTATAAACCTCCCCTGTCAAAGAGGCTGGGAGATCTACAGTGGAGACTCTTGCACACGATTCTTGCTGTTAATGCCTACCTCTGCATACTAGACCCAATGGTATCTGATAAATGTCCATTTTGTTCACAAAGAGAGACTGTCTTTCATAGTTTTATCTTTTGTAAAAGATTAGCCTCTCTTTTTACTGTACTGAATAATGTATTTGTGAAACTGAATGTGGTCTTTTCCGAATGTGTTTTTGTTTTTGGTGTGCCTTATATTAAGGAAAAGAAGCATCTGTGCCAGTTGCTTAACTTTCTTTTGGGGCAGGCCAAGCTCTCCATTTTAAAATCTAGGAAAGCTCAAATTGCCCAGGTTGGGGAAACAGATGCCGTTACTGTTTTTAGAATGCTGGTGATTAGTAGAATCAAGCTGGATTTCAGTTATCACCGCATGATCCATGATCTCGATTCTTTTCAGTTAAATTGGTGTATTGGGGGTGTGCTCAGTGAGACTGAAGGAGAAATCCTTAATATATATTTATAATATTTATTTATTTATTTATTTATTTATTTATAATGACTTAATGCTTTAATTTTGTGTCTTGTAAATATTTAAAGAAAAAATAATGTAATTATTGTTCCTATTGTGTTTTGTACCAAAAGTCAATAAAGTCTTTTGAAAAAGTAAAAAGTATCTATCTATCTATCTATCTATCTATCTATCTATCTATCTATCTATCTATCTATCTATCTATCTATCTATCTATCTATCTATCTATCTATCTATCTATCTATCTATCTATCTATCTATCTATCTATCTATCTATCTATCTATCTATCTACTGTATCTATCTATCTATCTATCTATCTATCTATCTATCTATCTATCTATCTATCTACTGTATCTATCTATCTATCTACTGTATCTATCTATCTATCTATCTATCTACTGTATCTATCTATCTACTGTATCTATCTATCTATCTATCTATCTACTGTATCTATCTATCTATCTATCTATCTACTGTATCTATCTATCTATCTATCTATCTATCTATCTATCTATCTATCTATCTATCTATCTATCTATCTATCTATCTATCTATCTATTCATGACTGCCAACTCCTGAGGAAAACACTCTGAGAGTTCTTTTTTTACCATTTCAATTTCCTTTCTTTCTTCCAAAAAATATCCCTAATTTACATCAAATAAACCTCCAAGGTGTTGACACCATAACAAAAAATAAACAAGGCGCTTGCATGCTTTGATCCATTCTGTGCAAAATCCAAATCTGCATAACATAAGCCCTGTGACGGCAGTGTATAATATAATACCCCTCTAAAGAATCTATAGGAAAAGCAAGCCTTGTGGTAATCTGAAAGGGATTGTGTGTAATCTACAAGTGGTGTCTCTTCTCATGTCAATCCTGCTAGTACTGTAATCAGCAGAGCCTGGTTATTAAAGCAGAGCCTGGTTATTAAAGCAGCTTGCAATGGTAACCATATTTACACACAGTAATACAATTCACAGGAAAGCTGTATCTGTATTTAAAGTATTATGGATTCTCTTGTTGTTACTGCATCTTGTAAAGCGCTTCCTGATGGTGGTCCACTATGAAAGGTGCTATATAAAATAAAGATTGATTGATTAATTGATTGATAACTATGCTAAAATTATCTGAATGGTCTCATTTCAGCACCACACCGTTGCTGGACAGCTCCAGCAATTGTCTTTATATATACATACTAAGCAGGTCGATCCAATACCTTGTGTAAGAAAGACACTGTGAAAGTATCTGCATTCTTAAAGCTGCAACATTATTTAAACCGATTAAAAATAATAAAACACCTCTGATACAAAAAAAAATGAAATTGGTTATATCCAAAAAAACACCGGAAAAACAATGTGTAAAAAATAATGTAATTGTATGTAAAAATAATGTGATATCTTGTAACAATTGTAAGTCACTGTGGCAAAGTGCCCCCCCTGTGTGTATTTTGTGTTACGTGTTGTGTGTAAATGTTGGTGTATAGTCATCGGTACACGGGATATAAACGGGTCTGTGTTTCACTTGTGATTTAAAAATGTAGATTTATATTTAGGCACGGAGGGCACAAATCACTTCACGTGCTAGTTAAAATGTAATGTGTGGTCACGGGAGTGCACTTAATTAATTCACGTGCAGTTGTACCGAGATTCCAATTGAATGATTGACTAGCAATCGAGTCTCGGTACAACTGCATAAAAACAGCATGTTTTCACTCACTCGGGGTTTGGGTGTTCGAGAGTGGAGAACGGGAGAGAGAGAAGGAGAGAGAAATATTTACAAACAATTGCTATCACGTGCTGGTAGGACCAGCACGATACTTGTTTGTTTGTTTACTCACCGTGTTTGTGTGTCTGTCCGTCCACCGTTTGTTTAGTGTTAGTTCGTTTTGTTTATGTCTGTTTATTTTGGCGAAAGTGCCGTGTCCTGTGTTTTTGTTACAACCGTTTATTTTTCTGTTCTGTTTATTCATTAAATGCTGAGCGAAAGCATTCGCTCAGCTTCACCAAACTCCTCTCTGTTGTTTTTGTTCCTGCTTCTGACGTGACGTCACCGCTCAGTCGTCTTTGTCACACGTGGTGTCAGAACCGGGAAAACAGCGCCTCCAGGACTCAGGCCAGAGCAGGAACCGCAATTTGTTGGTTAAAAAAAAAAAAAAATGGGATGGGAGGAACAAATGCAGCCATGGCGTAATCGCCAGGAGGAGTTGAAGGAAGGAGGGGCTCCATGGTGTGCCTCCTGCATGGAGTATGGGCACCTCCGGGAAGGTTGCCCCTATGAAGACCCTCTCTTTTTGAAGGCCCTCGATCAGGGAAAGGTGGAGGATGCGGAGGAGTGGCTTTGCTTAAACGCCACAAGACCAGTCCACCGCCAGGAGCTGCCTCTGCCTCTTCCGACTGCAGTTTCTGGTTTAAGAACAAAAAAAAATAATAATAAAGAAATGGAAGGCTGGAGCTGGAGAGATGGCTGCCAGGATCTGAAGGTCCTCCTCGGTGGTCTAGAGGACCAAGGCTGGTGCCTTGTCTGTGGGGAGTTCGGGCACCCGGTGGTGCGCTGCCCCTACCAAGAGGGGGAGGAGGAACTGGCCCAGGAGAGGAAGGTGAGGAGGAGGCAGAGAAGGGGAAAGGGGAAGAGGAAGGCTGAGTGTCCACAGCCCAAGCGGGAGGAGCCCGAACGTCCCTACGCCTGAGTGGGAGGAGCCCGAACGTCCTACGCCTGAGTGGGAGGAGCCCGAACGTCCTACGCCTGAGTGGGAGGAGCCCGAACGTCCCTACGCCTGAATGGGAGGAGCCCGAACGTCCCTACGCCTGAATGGGAGGAGCCCGAACGTCCCACGCCTGAATGGGAGGAGTCGGTGCGCCCACAGCCCAAGAGGGAGGAGTCGGTGCGTCCACAGCCCAAGAGGGAGGAGTCGGTGCGTCCACAGCCCAAGAGGGAGGAGTCGGTGCGCCCACGGCCCAAGAAGGGGAAGGTAGAGCGTCCACAACCCCAGTCTCCACCAGCAGAGGGTGAATTCCTGCTGGGTCCACCTCCATTGCCATGGGAGGACTGCTTGCAGCTCCCACCTCCACCAGCAGAGGGTGAATTCCTGCTGGTCCCGCCTTCGCCACCTCCATCGGCAGGAGCAGAGCAGCAGGAGCTGTCTCTGCCTCCGCCACCTCCACCGCCAGGAGCAGAGCAGCAGGAGCTGCCTCTGCCTCCTCCACCAGCAGAGGGTGAATGCCTGCTGGGTCCCTGTCCACCAGCAGAGGGTGAATGCCTGCTGAGTCCCTGTCCACCAGCAGAGGGTGAGCGTCTGCTGGTCTCCCCTTCCGAGGCAGGGCCGCACCAGTCCCCTGAAACAAGGGTAGACTACACGCTGCTCCCACCTCCGCCGCCAGGAGACTACACGCCGCTCCCACCTCCACTGGCAGGAGCAGAGCAGCAGGAGCTGCCTCTGCCTCCGCCACCTTCACCGGCAGGAGACTACACGCCTCCGCCACCTCCATCGGCAGGAGCAGAGCAGCAGGAGCTGCCTCTGCCTCCGCCACCTCCACAGGCAGGAGCAGAGCAGCAGGAGCTGCCTCTGCCTCCGCCACTTCCATCGGCAGGAGCAGAGCAGCAGGAGCTGCCTCTGCCTCCGCCAACCCCACCAGCAGAGGATGAATGCCTGCTGGTAACACTTCCCCCACCAGCAGAGGATGAATGCCTGCTGGTATCACTTCCCCCACCAGCAGAGGAGGAATGCCTGCTGGTATCACTTTCCCCACCAGCAGAGGAGGAATGCCTGCTGGTAACACTTCCCCAACCAGCAGAGGAGGAATGCCTGCTGGTAACACTTCCCCAACCAGCAGAGGATGAATGCCTGCTGGTAACACTTCCCCCACCAGCAGAGGATGAATGCTTGCTGGTATCACTTCCCCCACCGTCACGAGGAGAGGAGCAGGAGCTGCCTCTCCCGTCACCAGAAGGACCAGGACTAGATGCTGGCGGTCCTCAGCAGCCCTTGCATAGGCTGCTGAGGGAAGCACGGGGAAGAACCGCCCGGCCGCAGAGGCCGAGAAGAGGGCCAAAACCCGCACCCCAGCTTGTCCTGACTGCCTGCCTCGCTTCGCCCAAGGATGCCTGCCCCGCTTCGCCCAAGGATGCCTGCCCCGCTTCGCCCAAGGATGCCTGCCCCGCTTCGCCCAAGGATGCCTGCCCCGCCGCCCAAGGATGCCTGCCCCGCTTAGCCCAAGGATGCCTGCCTCGCCGCCCAAGGATGCCTGCCTCGCCGCCCAAGGATGCCTGCCTCGCTCGCCCAAGGATGCCTGCCTCGCCGCCCAAGGATGCCTGCCTCGCTTCGCCCAAGGATGCCTGCCTCGCTTTGCCCAAGGATGCCTGCCTCGCCGCCCAAGGATGCTTGCCTTGCATCGCCTGGGGTGGCCTGTTGCTCCGCATCGCCTGGGGTTGCCAGCCGCTCCGCGCTCGCCTGGGGTTGCCAGCCGCTCCGCGATCGCCTGGGGTTGCCAGCCGCTCCGCGATCGCCTGGGGTTGCCAGCCGCTCCGCGATCGCCTGGGGTTGCCAGCCGCTCCGCATCGCCTGGGGTTGCCAGCCGCCCGCATCGCCTGGGGTTGCCAGCCGCTCCGCATCGCCTGGGGCTGCCTGTTGCTCCGCATCGCCTGGGGCTGCCTTTTGCTCCACACAGGGTACAGGGTACGAGGGAGAAGTGGAGCTCCCGCTGCCGCCTCTATGGCCAGGGGCTCCCCTCCCGAGTTCGCCTCCCGAGGGTCGCTGCTGCTGCCGTCGCCTCCCGAGGGTCCGCTGCTGCTGCCGTCGCCTCCCGAGGGTCCGCTGCTGCTGCCGTCGCCTCCCGAGGGTCCGCTGCCGTCGCCTGGGGTCGCCAGGGATCCTGCTTCGCCTGGGGTAGTCGAGGGTCCTGCTTCGCCTGGGGTCGCTACACTATGGCCAGAACCCCATGAAGGGGAGCTGTCGGCCATGAAGAAAGGGGGAGGTCAGGAGACCAGCTCCCCAGCCGCATTTCCGTGGCAGGAAACACGGTGGCCAGAGCCCCACAGAGGGAGCTAAGCGGCCACGAAGGAGGGGAGGTCAGGAGACCCGCTCCCTCGCAGCAGTTTCAGCTGCGGAAGTGGGTGGCGGCCCCACGGAGGGGAACTGCCGGCCATGAAGAAGGGGGAGGTCAGGAGACCAGCTTCCCCGCAGCAGTTTCGCTGCCGGAGATTGTGTGGTCGGAGCCCCACGGAGGGGAACTGCCGGCCATGAAGAAGGGGAGGTCAGGAGACCAGCTCCCCAGCTGCACTTTCGCGGCAGGAGATAGTGTGGCTGAAGCCCCGGAAGAGGGAGCTGCCAGCCACGAAGAATTGGGGGTGCCAGACATTTCACCATGGCCACCCCCAGAAACAACTTGCTTCCCCTGTTCCGGGACTTTGGGACTGAGGGGAGGTGGCCATTGAGGCCATGTGTGCTTTGCACAAGGGGGTATATGTGGCAAAGTGCCCCCTGTGTGTATTTTGTGTTACGTGTTGTGTGTAAATGTTGGTGTATAGTCATCGGTACACGGGATATAAACGGGTCTGTGTTTCACTTGTGATTTAAAATGTAGATTTATATTTAGGCACGGAGGGCACAAATCACTTCACGTGCTAGTTAAAATGTAATGTGTGGTCACGGGAGTGCACTTAATTAATTCACGTGCAGTTGTACCGAGATTCCAATTGAATGATTGACTAGCAATCGAGTCTCGGTACAACTGCATAAAACAGCATGTTTTCACTCACTCGGGGTTTGGGTGTTCGAGAGTGGAGAACGGGAGAGAGAAGGAGAGAGAAATATTTACAAACAATTGCTATCGCGTGCTGGTAGGACCAGCACGATACTTGTTTGTTTGTTTACTCACCGTGTTTGTGTGTCTGTCCGTCCACCGTTTGTTTAGTGTTAGTTCGTTTTGTTTATGTCTGTTTATTTTGGCGAAAGTGCCGTGTCCTGTGTTTTTGTTACAACCGTTTATTTTTCTGTTCTGTTTATTCATTAAATGCTGAGCGAAAGCATTCGCTCAGCTTCACCAAACTCCTCTCTGTTGTTTTTGTTCCTGCTTCTGACGTGACGTCACCGCTCAGTCGTCTTTGTCACACGTGGTGTCAGAACCGGGAAAACAGCGCCTCCAGGACTCAGGCCAGAGCAGGAACCGCAATTTGTTGGTTAAAAAAAAAAAAAAAAAAAATGGGATGGGAGGAACAAATGCAGCCATGGCGTAATCGCCAGGAGGAGTTGAAGGAAGGAGGGGCTCCATGGTGTGCCTCCTGCATGGAGTATGGGCACCTCCGGGAAGGTTGCCCCTATGAAGACCCTCTCTTTTTGAAGGCCCTCGATCAGGGAAAGGTGGAGGATGCGGAGGAGTGGCTTTGCTTAAACGCCACAAGACCAGTCCACCGCCAGGAGCTGCCTCTGCCTCTTCCGACTGCAGTTTCTGGTTTAAGAACAAAAAAATAATAATAAAGAAATGGAAGGCTGGAGCTGGAGAGATGGCTGCCAGGATCTGAAGGTCCTCCTCGGTGGTCTAGAGGACCAAGGCTGGTGCCTTGTCTGTGGGGAGTTCGGGCACCCGGTGGTGCGCTGCCCCTACCAAGAGGGGAGGAGGAACTGGCCCAGGAGAGGAAGGTGAGGAGGAGGCAGAGAAGGGGAAAGGGGAAGAGGAAGGCTGAGTGTCCACAGCCCAAGCGGGAGGAGCCCGAACGTCCCACGCCTGAGTGGGAGGAGCCCGAACGTCCCACGCCTGAGTGGGAGGAGCCCGAACGTCCCACGCCTGAGTGGGAGGAGCCCGAACGTCCTACGCCTGAATGGGAGGAGCCCGAACGTCCCTACGCCTGAATGGGAGGAGCCCGAACGTCCCACGCCTGAATGGGAGGAGTCGGTGCGCCCACAGCCCAAGAGGGAGGAGTCGGTGCGTCCACAGCCCAAGAGGGAGGAGTCGGTGCGCCCACAGCCCAAGAGGGAGGAGTCGGTGCGCCCACGGCCCAAGAAGGGGAAGGTAGAGCGTCCACAACCCCAGTCTCCACCAGCAGAGGGTGAATTCCTGCTGGGTCCACCTCCATTGCCATGGGAGGACTGCTTGCAGCTCCCACCTCCACCAGCAGAGGGTGAATTCCTGCTGGTCCCGCCGCCACCTCCATCGGCAGGAGCAGAGCAGCAGGAGCTGTCTCTGCCTCCGCCACCTCCACCGCCAGGAGCAGAGCAGCAGGAGCTGCCTCTGCCTCCTCCACCAGCAGAGGGTGAATGCCTGCTGGGTCCCTGTCCACCAGCGGAGGGTGAATGCTTGCTGGGTCCCTGTCCACCAGCAGAGGGTGAACGCCTGCTGGTCTCCCCTTCCGAGGCAGAGCCGCACCAGTCCCCTGAAACAAGGGTAGACAACACGCTGCTCCCACCTCCGCTGCCAGTAGACTACATGCCGCTCCCACCTCCACTGGCAGGAGCAGAGCAGCAGGAGCTGCCTCTGCCTCCGCCACCTTCACCGGCAGGAGACTACACGCCTCTGCCACCTCCATCGGCAGGAGCAGAGCAGCAGGAGCTGCCTCTGCCTCCGCCACCTCCACAGGCAGGAGCAGAGCAGCAGGAGCTGCCTCTGCCTCCGCCACTTCCATCGGCAGGAGCAGAGCAGCAGGAGCTGCCTCTGCCTCCGCCAACCCCACCAGCAGAGGATGAATGCCTGCTGGTAACACTTCCCCACCAGCAGAGGATGAATGCCTGCTGGTATCACTTCCCCACCAGCAGAGGAGGAATGCCTGCTGGTATCACTTTCCCCACCAGCAGAGGAGGAATGCCTGCTGGTAACACTTCCCCAACCAGCAGAGGAGGAATGCCTGCTGGTAACACTTCCCCAACCAGCAGAGGATGAATGCCTGCTGGTAACACTTCCCCACCAGCAGAGGATGAATGCTTGCTGGTATCACTTCCCCACCGTCACGAGGAGAGGAGCAGGAGCTGCCTCTCCCGCCACCAGAAGGACCAGGACTAGATGCTGGCGGTCCTCAGCAGCCCTTGCATAGGCTGCTGAGGGAAGCACGGGAAGAACCGCCCGCCGCAGAGGCCGAGAAGAGGGCCAAAACCCGCACCCCAGCTTGTCCTGACTGCCTGCCCGCCGCCCAAGGATGCCTGCCCGCCGCCCAAGGATGCCTGCCCCGCCGCCCAAGGATGCCTGCCCCGCCGCCCAAGGATGCCTGCCCCGCTTCGCCCAAGGATGCCTGCCCGCCGCCCAAGGATGCCTGCCTCGCTTCGCCCAAGGATGCCTGCCTCGCTTCGCCCAAGGATGCCTGCCTCGCTCGCCCAAGGATGCCTGCCTCGCTTTGCCCAAGGATGCCTGCCTCGCTCGCCCAAGGATGCTTGCCTTGCATCGCCTGGGGTGCCTGTTGCTCCGCGACGCCTGGGGTTGCCAGCCGCTCCGCGACGCCTGGGGTTGCCAGCCGCTCCGCATCGCCTGGGGTTGCCAGCCGCTCCGCATCGCCTGGGGTTGCCAGCCGCTCCGCATCGCCTGGGGTTGCCAGCCGCTCCGCACGCCTGGGGTTGCCAGCCGCCCGCATCGCCTGGGGTTGCCAGCCGCTCCGCACGCCTGGGGTTGCCAGCCGCTCCGCACGCCTGGGGTTGCCAGCCGCTCCGCATCGCCTGGGGTTGCCAGCCGCTCCGCATCGCCTGGGGCTGCCTGTTGCTCCGCATCGCCTGGGGCTGCCTTTTGCTCCACACAGGGTACAGGGTACGAGGGAGAAGTGGAGCTCCCGCTGCCGCCTCTATGGCCAGGGGCTCCCTCCCGAAGTTCGCCTCCCGAGGGTCCGCTGCTGCTGCCGCCGCCTCCCGAGGGTCCGCTGCTGCTGCCGCCGCCTCCCGAGGGTCCGCTGCTGCTGCCGTCGCCTCCCGAGGGTCCGCTGCCGCCGCCTGGGGTCGCCAGGGATCCTGCTTCGCCTGGGGTAGTCGAGGGTCCTGCTTCGCCTGGGGTCGCTACACTATGGCCAGAACCCCATGAAGGGGAGCTGTCGGCCATGAAGAAAGGGGGAGGTCAGGAGACCAGCTCCCCAGCCGCATTTCCGTGGCAGGAAACACGGTGGCCAGAGCCCCACAGAGGGAGCTAGCGGCCACGAAGGAGGGGGAGGTCAGGAGACCAGCTCCCTCGCAGCAGTTTCGCTGCCGGAATTGGGTGGCCGGCGCCCACGGAGGGGAACTGCCGGCCATGAAGAAGGGGGAGGTCAGGAGACCAGCTTCCCCGCAGCAGTTTCGCTGCCGGAGATTGTGTGGTCGGAGCCCCACGGAGGGGAACTGCCGGCCATGAAGAAGGGGAGGTCAGGAGACCAGCTCCCCAGCTGCACTTTCGCGGCAGGAGATAGTGTGGCTGAAGCCCCGAAGAGGGAGCTGCCAGCCACGAAGAATTGGGGTGCCAGACATTTCACCATGGCCACCCCCAGAAACAACTTGCTTCCCCTGTTCCGGGACTTTGGGACTGAGGGGGAGGTGGCCATTTAGGCCATGTGTGCTTTGCACAAGGGGGTATATGTGGCAAAGTGCCCCTGTGTGTATTTTGTGTTACGTGTTGTGTGTAAATGTTGGTGTATAGTCATCGGTACACGGGATATAAACGGGTCTGTGTTTCACTTGTGATTTAAAATGTAGATTTATATTTAGGCACGGAGGGCACAAATCACTTCACGTGCTGGTTAAAATGTAATGTGTGGTCACGGGAGTGCACTTAATTAATTCACGTGCAGTTGTACCGAGATTCCAATTGAATGATTGACTAGCAATCGAGTCTCGGTACAACTGCATAAAAACAGCATGTTTTCACTCACTCGGGTTTGGGTGTTCGAGAGTGGAGAACGGGAGAGAGAGAAGGAGAGAGAAATATTTACAAACAATTGCTATCGCGTGCTGGTAGGACCAGCACGATACTTGTTTGTTTGTTTACTCACCGTGTTTGTGTGTCTGTCCGTCCACCGTTTGTTTAGTGTTAGTTTGTTTTGTTTATGTCTGTTTATTTTGGCGAAAGTGCCGTGTCCTGTGTTTTTGTTACAACCGTTTATTTTTCTGTTCTGTTTATTCATTAAATGCTGAGCGAAAGCATTCGCTCAGCTTCACCAAACTCCTCTCTGTTGTTTTTGTTCCTGCTTCTGACGTGACGTCACCGCTCAGTCGTCTTTGTCACAGTCACCCAGGATGAAAATGTCTCAGTGCAGTTGGGCAATGTCCCTCCTTTCTGACGAATATCTTACATTGGTTCTGAATACTTTAAACCCACCCCAACTACTACAGTGCCTTGCGAAAGTATTCGGCCCCCTTGAACTTTGCGACCTTTTGCCACATTTCAGGCTTCAAACATAAAGATATGAAACTGTAATTTTTGTGAAGAATCAACAACAAGTGGGACACAATCATGAAGTGGAACGAAATTTATTGATATTTCAAACTTTTTAACAAATAAAAACTGAAAAATTGGCGTGCAAAATTATTCAGCCCCTTAAGTTAATACTTTGTAGCGCCACCTTTTGCTGCGATTACAGCTGTAAGTCGCTGGGGTATGTCTCTATCAGTTTTGCACATCGAGAGACTGAAATTTTTGCCCATTCCTCCTTGCAAAACAGCTCGAGCTCAGTGAGGTTGGATGGAGAGCATTTGTGAACAGCAGTTTTCAGTTCTTTCCACAGATTCTCGATTGGATTCAGGTCTGGACTTTGACTTGGCCATTCTAACACCTGGATATGTTTATTTGTGAACCATTCCATTGTAGATTTTGCTTTATGTTTTGGATCATTGTCTTGTTGGAAGACAAATCTCCGTCCCAGTCTCAGGTCTTTTGCAGACTCCATCAGGTTTTCTTCCAGAATGGTCCTGTATTTGGCTCCATCCATCTTCCCATCAATTTTAACCATCTTCCCTGTCCCTGCTGAAGAAAAGCAGGCCCAAACCATGATGCTGCCACCACCATGTTTGACAGTGGGGATGGTGTGTTCAGGGTGATGAGCTGTGTTGCTTTTTACGCCAAACATAACGTTTTGCATTGTTGCCAAAAAGTTCGATTTTGGTTTCATCTGACCAGAGCACCTTCTTCCACATGTTTGGTGTGTCTCCCAGGTGGCTTGTGGCAAACTGTAAACGACACTTTTTATGGATATCTTTAAGAAATGGCTTTCTTCTTGCCACTCTTCCATAAAGGCCAGATTTGTGCAGTATACGACTGATTGTTGTCCTATGGACAGAGTCTCCCACCTCAGCTGTAGATCTCTGCAGTTCATCCAGAGTGATCATGGGCCTCTTGGCTGCATCTCTGATCAGTCTTCTCCTTGTATGAGCTGAAAGTTTAGAGGGACGGCCAGGTCTTGGTAGATTTGCAGTGGTCTGATACTCCTTCCATTTCAATATTATCGCTTGCACAGTGCTCCTTGGGATGTTTAAAGCTTGGGAAATCTTTTTGTATCCAAATCCGGCTTTAAACTTCTCCACAACAGTATCTCGGACCTGCCTGGTGTGTTCCTTGTTCTTCATGATGCTCTCTGCGCTTTAAACGGACCTCTGAGACTATCACAGTGCAGGTGCATTTATATGGAGACTTGATTACACACAGGTGGATTCTATTTATCATCATTAGTCATTTAGGTCAACATTGGATCATTCAGAGATCCTCACTGAACTTCTGGAGAGAGTTTGCTGCACTGAAAGTAAAGGGGCTGAATAATTTCGCACGCCCAATTTTTCAGTTTTTTATTTGTTAAAAAAGTTTGAAATATCCAATAAATTTCGTTCCACTTCATGATTGTGTCCCACTTGTTGTTGATTCTTCACAAAAAATTACAGTTTCATATCTTTATGTTTGAAGCCTGAAATGTGGCAAAAGGTCGCAAAGTTCAAGGGGGCCGAATACTTTCGCAAGGCACTGTAATTGGCAGCAAATTCCTACATTTCTATTAGCGGATTGTACATGCTGCAAGATTTAATATGAGATTACATTGATGCTGACTTCTTTACAGGAAACAGGTCATAATAATAGCTCAAGTTAGATATATTCATTTTAATGTCCCGTAATAATTCTCAGAAACATACATTTTCTAATTGCTTCCACTATACACATGTGTTTAAGTACTGTAAAACGCCAATGTAAGTAATTACACTTTGGTTCAATATAAACACAAACAGGCAGCTTGACACAAATAAATGCAATTGCCTACAAGAATAATCTATGCAATTGTTTCTTCTCAAAAAGCCAGCTAAACAATCCTGCCCATTACAGCCCTGTATGGTTCTAATGAATCAACCTGATTTTGGATATTTGCATCAAGTGCCTTCCTTGATTCCCCCTTCTCATCCCTCCTCTCTGTCTTTTAATTTAAAATTCCTCTACACCCCTCCCACTCTCTCTCTCTCTCTCTCTCTCTCTCTCTCTCTCTCTCTCTCTCTCTCTCACGTTCAGAAGACACCTATAGGATGCCTGCCTGTCTCTTAGCTTCCTGCCTGCGCACTGCCTCTCTTAACATTCCATTCATTTGCAGTGCTATTGTGCTGCCATATGCTGTCGCTTTAATTGTATGAGTACTCTGACGGCTTGGCATGTGGGCCTGGCAGAGCACAGGGAGCCAATCAAAGAGCAACAGTTAACACCTGCTGCTAAACAGGGACAGTGGCTCTCTGCTTGGACTGTGGAATCCACCATGACCCTCATCAGGCATTCCACACCAGCCAAGGAGAAGAAAAAAAACAACTTTGTTATTTCATTCCATTCCTCAGTGAAATCTGATTATTACTGGGTGAAAACAAGCCTACCTTTCAATTTATCTTCAGCATATTTGATTTGATTTGATTTTTTTCCCAGCAATATTTCTATTATATTTTAATATTGTAAGGCCTGCATTAAAATAAAGAACATTTATAGATCACATGATTTGATGAGCACACCAGAGACAGCTTGTCCTAACGGTTCTAGATGACATGAGACAGGAGAATTGGAATTCAATGCCAGTACCTTACAACACTGGTATTTCTTCTACTTCATTGGATAAAAACATGTGTCTTATGTTGGGTATTAGTGCCTGGCTCTGTGTTTTATGCTATGTTGGGTATCAGTGCCTGGCTCTGTGTTTTACACTGTGTTGGGTATCAGTGCCTGGCCCTGTGTTTTACGCTGTTGAGTATCAGTGCCTGGCCCTGTGTTTTACGCTGTGTTGGGTATCAGTGCCTGGCCCTGTGTTTTACACTGTGTTGGATATCAGTGCCTGGCCCTGTGTTTTACACTATATTGGGTATCAGTGCCTGGCTCTGTGTTTTACACTATGTTGAGTATCAGTGCCTGGCTCTGTGTTTTACGCTGTGTTTGGTATCAGTGCCTGGCCCTGTGTTTTGCGGTGTGATATAAAGCATGATATTCAATTGACTAATATGGTAATGGATTTAATGGAAAGTCATAAGGAATTATTTGCTGCTGTAGGCCTCGTTTTTACATTTTTAAAAGCAAGCTGTTCTCCAAAGACACAAACATACAGAAATGTTTTGGCCAATGCATTCCCAGCGTTATATGAATAATGAAGGCATTATCCAAACCGACTGCCTGCTTCACTTATCGTTTTCTAGTTTTGTCTTGCCTCAGGAATCCTCCACATATCTGACACTCCCAGTGCTATGGCTTAAAACGATATGGCCATTCAGCAGTGTGGATTAGGCGAACCATGTGCAATTCAGAATGGGATTACAGATAAGAAGATCTGCAGGCAGAAGGCCTTTTTTAAATCTTGTAATGCATATAAAGAATAGAAGGTTTAAAATGTATTTATTATTTATTCATTTGACAGTATTAACCACGGGGAATCGTGTTGGCTTGTGACAGCTTCATTCACTGCATACATTGGAGCATTCTAGATGTTAACAAGAACAGACATTATTAGAAACCCTTCAAAGTACCCATTCCCCATGAGCTGTAATATAGCCTATCAGTGATACACAGAGGACTGACATCATGTGTGATCAGCAGAATACCTTCTGCACAAGGAGTGGATCCACAGAGCTGCTGCAGGATTAATGGACCCAATTCAAGGTAAAACCAAAGTCTGGAGAAACTTAGCAATCAACAGGAAAAGGCATTTAAGATACACATCCCAGTTTAAGGGACAAGTAATATAACAAATAAATGTAATTTAAGAGCAAAAGACCATTACTATAGCCGTGAGCAGCTCTGTGAAGAAAGCATCACTCCTGTCTGTAGCTTCTGTTTTAGCACATGCATTTTCTGTATAGATCACATTAGGATCTTAAAGAGTATAGGAAAAAAAGATCAAACCACAATACATTTGTATAGCATGTCACACAACTGCCACTGTCAAACCATTTAAATAACATATTTAAATAACAGTATACACATAATGCAAAAACGGCAATTTTAAAGTTACATTAAAACCCACTAAGATAAGAAAGCCATTTTATAAAAGTGCATTTTTTACTTGAGAACTGTAACGGTCCCAGCTTCCCTGACAAACAAAGGCAGAGCATTCCATAATTTAGGAGCTGTACCTCCCGTGTTGTTTTGTTGACTCTAGGAATAACCAGAAGCCCCGCATCCTGTGATCTCAGAGTGCGGTTTGGATGTAAGTCCTGCATAACTAGGTGCTAATCCATTCAGGGCCTTGTAGGTTAACAGAACAGTTTTATATAAATTCTATACTGCACAGGGAGCCAATGTAAAGAGACTAAAACAGGGGTAACATGTTCACTTTTCCTGAACAAGCTGCAAGCAGGATACCACACGTTTTGGGACACCAGAACAAAGTGCATTACAATAATCAATTCTAGATTAAACAAAGGCACACTTTAGTCTCTCGGCATCAGATACCTAAATAATTGGTCTGAGTTTGGCTATATTTGTCAAATGGTAAAAAGATACTTTAGTAAATTCCCTAAGATCAGGATCAAAGGTGACTCCCAAACTCTTAATTTCTAGTTTAAGTTTTGAGGAGAGACTGCAAGGGGCGAGCTTGTGTAATCCCACACTTCCTTTTAGTTGGTTCTGTGATCCCACTAGCATAACCTCTGTTTTATCTGAATTCAACATTAGAAAATTCTGTGACATTCAATGCTTGATATCTGTAAGGCAAGTAGCTAATAGCACCCATGCAGAAGAAATTCCTGGCTTTAGGGACAAATATAGCTGGGTATCATCAGCATAGCAATGGAAGTTCACTCCTTGTCTGTGGGTAATGTCACCTAACAGTAGCATATATAATGAAAAGGGAACTAGAATGGAGCCCTGTGGAACACCACTTCTCTCAACGTTGATGTCATTCTTTTATTCAAATGAGGGAAATGCTTTTCAAACATGCCTTAATAAAGTTCTAATCAAACCATTTTGTACATAGTGAAATGGAGGGGCAGGCTTGTTTATAGGAACATATCAGAGGTCTCTGAAGTTACTGAAGCTTTACAAAAACAGGAGAGACCGTTACTGGGATTCCAAACAGGGCATAATACATAAATAAATGCCACACAAGACATTAATCCTTTCCACATGCAACATCTACCCTGCAGAGATAGATGACAGGAGCTGAGCGTCAGATCACAAAGATGGTATTTGTCAATCAATCCTCTTTCTAATTTGTTTGCAATAAAGAAGCTTCATACTCTATTGTTTATTTCACTGTGATAGGTAATTAGATTAACAGGTACTTAGTGTTTGCAGATTGTATTTATTCATATCATGTTGTGCTCTCATGTCGATTACCAGGAAGGCAGGGGGGCTGACTGAACAGAAGGTGGCTCATCTGATGCCCATTTGAACGCAAGAAAAGAAAAATGTGTCTCAACCTCTGGAGTTAAAATATTGATATATACTTTAGACTTGATGATCAGGAACTTGATGCATGATGATCCTTTCAGAATGCTTCACTGGTACACACTAAATGATATTTGTACTCTTTTATTTCCAGGAGCTGTAATGCTTCAGGGGGAAGAGAAGGGACTAGAAATGTACTCATACAGTGCTAACGTCAGCACTAACGTCAGCATAACACAGAGGGCTCTACGCAAAAAACATGTGCACGCATGGAAATGCATAGGGATAATATGCACTTACTCTATGCTTTTATTTTTATTTTTTTTCAAGTACCACAGCCATAAGCAATTTGGTAGAAGGACCTGAAGAATTAGGAAATCTTGACTGAAATCATTAAAGAAGTTGACAAAGTAAACCCGAACCAATACTTTAATCACAGCACATAAACATGGACTACAAGAGACAGTTGTAAAATAATTGGAGATCAATCAGCTACTAGGAACTGGACAAGCATTGACAGGCCGAATGGCCTGCTCTTATTTCAAAATGTTCTTATGTTTCTTAATCTCTGATGCACACAAAGCTCCTGGGGACAATAGACGCATATTCAACAGGGATGTGAGTTTCGCAGAGGGGAGTTGAAGTTTTTATTTGTCTTAATAAAAAATTACGCTTAAGAGTGACAGAGGAAAAAAAAAAGTTAGTTTTTTTCCCACGATTCCATAGGAGTCATGAACAATTACGCCCACTTGCAAGTGGGCAGCTGTGTGAGTTATTGCTTCATAACCTGGTCTGTGAGTATCATGTCTTTAAATATTTGTGGGGGAGACCATGGCACATACTGAATCATTGGATAACACACTAATGGAGCCTCTCCACATTATCCCGTGGAGAAGCAGAAACAGCATCGGCTTTGCAGCAGTTACGTGTAGTCTGATTTGTGATTAACTTCCTATTAAGACTTATTTGAAATGTATATATTACAGCAGCATTGCTGTAAGAAGTTCTAGACAGTGAGTTGCAGAGCGAGTTGTGCACACCTATATAGATATCTGCGCCTGATCATCTCACTGACAGAAACTTTTTTTTGGTATAATTTCCATTGACAGTATATCATCTTTTTAATGTCAAGATCTGATTATGCTTCTGATAGGCTCTGATAAGCTCAGTGACAGGATGTGGAAATAAATACCACACGCCAGGGTTTGTTTCACAGTCCTCAAGAATGCTCTCATTCTCTGCTTAGACTATATCGGACAGCACCACGTTCCAGCTGTGAGCAACCAATGCTCCAATGCATTGCTGTAGTTTGCATGGATTTTTGGGGTGTTGTAAAATAGCATGCTCCAATGTTTATATTTCAAACAATACATTTAGTAACTTGGGCAGCTCAAGCCAAAATTCAGGGAGATCCAGCTATGCTCTTGTTAAAAGTCCGGCTCAATCTGCGGCTGCTGAAAACAAGTTTCTAACCATTTTATCAGAAGAGTATGTGCTGTGTTGTTGAAACAGCAGGCACTTCGAAGTGCAGCTGTTTGGGATCCTGTCAGACTTTTATTAAAACGTCTTAATCTAGGTCCCGTTGCCAGGCTACAGCTTCATGAAAGCAGTAATCGTGCAAAAAACATTCAGCGCTAAACTGCCTTGGGCAAACAAACACGACACCTAGAGTAATTTTAGGAACATGAAAAGGCCATTAGGCCAAACAACAAAGTGGCTCTTTTAGGCTCCACTTTACTGGAGTATTCCCATGTCCCTCATGCCCCTCACTCTGGAAACAAACCGAGGTCTCTCTTGGTTTAGTTCAGCCTGGCTTCTCAGTTTGTGGGTGCGGAGATCAAGTCCTTAGGCTGTACTGGAGTAAGGTTCAGTATTAAAATACAAATACAGAACACCTTTATATTCCTGTTCTATATACGTTCTGGAGGTGCTGTATATGCCAGCATGTATTTCAAATGAAGGGCTCCAGCATTCAAGCACTCTTTGACTCCTTTGCTTGTGCAGTTGTGTGATTTGTGGGTTGTCTTTTAATGACTGGTTTGATTGAACACAGCCATAAAACAGGGGGAATAACGCAAGGCAAAAAATGCAGCACAGTACTTTTTGTTCTACGTAATAGCCTCAGTTCATTTAAGTGATACAATTGTGTTGTTAAGGCAAATACAATAGTCAATGCTCTTTCTTGGTTTGATTCAAATGGTCCATTGAAACATGCAAAAGTCTACTCAGCTGACTAGAGTTTGTGACGTCCGAAGCAGATCATTGAAATATGAAATGGAAATAACTCCTACACATGTAGATAAATCTTCCTCACTTTCTGCATTAAGTAGCTGTTTTGTATTAATATATACCTATTATGCACTTGTCTCCCCCTATGAGTCTAATTTACTTCCAACCTGTTCCTTTGCCTCTTCTGTATCCCATATGAGAGAATAGATTTTGGTGGCGGTTGCAGTCTGGGAAACAGATGCTCTGACTAGTCAGTCTCCCACAATCATGCCTCTCTCAAACTTCCTAATAATATATGCATACATTTCATTGAAAGAATGTGAGCGTGGCACATCATTTCATTATTTTACTGACAAGGATTAATGTTTCTCCTGAGAAATAATTTGGTTAACACTTTGACAGTCACACGCTAAGTTGAACACTCTTTTCCTGATAGGACAATATGATTTTTTTCCAAAAGTATGTATCAAAGTGACACAGCAACATGACAGCTGTAAACATGACAGCTTCTTACTCATCTTGCAATCACTGACTATGAAATTAAATACTGAGTGGCACATTTCTGCACCAGGTAAACCATTTCATATTGCACTTGTATATCATTGTATTCAAACTGGTAAATGTACAGCCTCGAGAGGCAGTATCTATTTTATAGTGGGATTGTATTATTACTGCTATTATTATTGTAATGTAATTATCATTAACTACATTGGTGAAGGAATAGCCCGTGAAGCCACAGCAACTGCACAGGGGCCACGCACTCAGAGGGCCCCAGAGTAGTCTGAAAGTTAATATATATATATATATATATATATATATATATATATATATATATATATATAACAATGATAATATTCCTCACATTTATATTTGCCTTCATATTCGTATAATTGTAGCTGCCAATGCCAGAAATTCAGCCTGTATCGGCCCTCTTTTCAACAGGTAACGCTATTCTATCGATTATGTTAAAAAAAAGATTGCATTAAAATGAGCTTCCTTTTTTGTTCCCCCGTGACTGTCTCTACATGGAGGCTGGTACTAGGCACTGCTTTATGTTTTGCCAGTGCCTCTTTTTTGAACTCCATGACCACTTTGTGTTTGTCGCTCTGTATTGCTGTGTTTCCAGCTGTCTTCATGGAGGGCCTTGAGGTTCTGTCCAGCACAGGCTTTTGCAGTTATATTCTGTGTGCACTATCCATCCTGCAGTTTAAGGGTGCTGGACAACAAAATAAACTAAAGCAAATAACATAAAAAAACAAAAAAAAAACGATTTCTTGGTCAGAAACCTATGTGCAAATTCCTGTGCAGAATTATTCCCCCTTGAATCCTTCATTGATTTCTGCAATCACAGAAACGTGGAATCCTGGAGAGACCTGGTGATTAAACTTGTTAGCTTGTGGTTCAAATTAGTGTAGTGTTGGATATAAAGATGCACGCAAAGTTCAATTCAAGCAGGGGAGTAGAAAACGTTCTTATTGCATATACTGTTTCATACATGCTAACTTTCTTTAATTAAATATTGTTAAATACTGATCCATTGACTTGGCATGTTTTCTGTTTATAAACAGGTGTTACATTGCAGTTTGGAGGGCAGTAAAGTCCTGCACGGGGTTCCTTTCTCTTCCTCCGCCACTCTGACTCCAGGGATTTGTTTTTCTTTATTGAAGTCTCCCACACAAGATAAGAAAAATCCAATAAATGATAGGGTTAAAAAAAGCTTCTCTTTTCACAGCTTGGTCTTTCAGGTGCTGCCAACTGCCTTCATTTTTCCTTGAGGCTCAGCAAAATTGCTGCAACACATAAGTGAGTTTCAGAGGAGACAATGCACTGCATTCTTGAGAAGGTTCCTTCGTTTTAATACCCTCCAGTTGCCATTACAGGAGTAGAACCAATTTCCTTAGGATTTTAAGAACTAAAAGCATATTTTATTTTATTGAACTTAACCCTTAGGGTTGGGTGACTCAGAGTTGGCAGTGCAACATGGAACTTCAAGGCAAACAGATTCAATACATTGTGTATTGAAGGCTTCCATTTCTTAGACAAGATTAAATCATGGCAGACCATTTCATTTCTACAGGGACAAGTCATCTATTGATGGAGGTGAATAGTGGGGTAACTGGCTGAAACTTTCAGGAAACGATGCAATTAATATCATGATTTTTCTGCTGAGAGTAAGTTAATTAACTGTTTTTGTCACGCACCTCATATATATATATCTATCTATATATATATCTATCTATCTATCTATCTATCTATCTATCTATCTATCTATCTATCTATCTATCTATCTATCTATCTATCTATCTATCTATATATATATATATATATATATATATATATATATATATATATATATATATATATATATATCATTGATGTGATAAACTTACATTCTAATCACCCTGTATATAATGCAGGCAAACAAAAGTAAAATAAATAACAACCTCCCTACATACTGTGCATTAAAGAGGGTTGTTTACAGACAAACCCATATACCGATATATGTCATGCATTGTGCATTATTTATGAAGGTGTGTGTTATTCTATTCTTTAGTGGTTACGCTTTGTGGCTTTACTTTTTATATATGTCTGCACCAAACCCCTGGAAATGAGATTTATGTCCCACGGGAGATTCCCAAGTAAATCCTTCAAAAGTGAAAACCAGAGCTGATTGTGGATGCCTTCTTGTAGAGCTCCAGATTAGAGATCAACTCCACTTCAGAATACCAATATCTTCACTGTGGGAGATGGCTTTCAGAGTTCAAATACAATGCTCCCTTGTTATTTCACCACACAGCTTCACCAAACTGTCTTTAACATGGACAGTTTGGCTTGTCCCAAAATAAAATTTGCAATCTGATATTAAAATCTGTTATTTTGCCGATATGGCACTCCCATTATAAAAAGTGCCTTGTTAAAACTCTGATCGAGCCTCTGAAAGAGAACAGCTAACATTGCAAACAGGGGCTGCAGTCTGGAACAAGCCATATACGCATGAAAGGCCAGTTATCTGTCAATCCAGGAGTTATTATACTGAGGAAAGAGTTAACAGCAATACTGGTGTGAAGTATCCTCCACTGCAAATCTCCAGATCTTTTTGGTGAAGGCAACTTATATAGAGTTCTCCATTCCGGCAGCCCCTCCTCCCCCAGACTCAGGTGCTCCCTCCAGGGAGTATCAGGGATTCCCTGCAGGACGGCAGCATGCCTCATCCTCACACACACCCTGTACAGCTCCATCCTCTCACACACTGAGAAAGAGAAGCCACTGAGTCTGACAGCATGCAGCAGCTGTATTTGTTTCAGTGCAGGACTCACAATCAATGAGGGGAAAGGATCCTCTGGCACATTAAAACCCGGCTCCACATTATCCAGCCTGCCCACAATTTGAGGCGGCAATGCTGAGCATAGCTGAGTCAGGAAGTTTCCCGCTACACGTACCGAATGCAGCCCCTACCGTGCCGCCACAGCCTCAGGGCTACTCCAGCCAACCAGTCCTGGGCCCCCCAGGGCTCCCAGTTTGATCACTCCTGCCCACACCATCACAGTTATTGAGTGATTCCAACACCTCCAGCTTCAAAGCTGGATTATTAACCAGAGACTCCTCTACACACCTTATTTGCTTCCACATCCTGTTCCACCCTGAACAAATTCCAGGCATAAAGCACATTCCTATAAAACTGTGGAAGCTGTGAAAAGTCCAGCCCTTCAGTGTCTTACAAAAAAGGTGCCTATCATAATCTCCTCATAAAACTAAAAGCCAGAGGCCTCCGGCTCAGCGGCTCTGTAGAGAACAGCAGCTTCTGCGGAGCCTGCAACCGGAAAGTGGTAACTCTGCTTGAACGATCAATAAGCTCCTGCCCCCCTTCCTCCCGAGACAGGTACAACACCCCTTGCCAGAGCCAATGCATCCCAAAAAACTGCAACAAAAGATTCTGCAACTCCTTGAGCAGCTTTGTAAGTGGCTTAAGTTATTTATAATTAATTCTCTATATTCTCTATATGAGAGCAGGGGGCGCAACCAGCACCACTTTTGTAACCTACCCCTCACCTTCTCCACCACCCCTTCCCAAATTTATTTGGAGCTCTCCCCTGTCTGTCCCCAGGAACACTCCCAGACAATTCACCACCCCTCTCCTCCACTGCAGCCCCCCTGGTAACCCCGGGTGCACCTGCCTCTGCCAACGGCCCAACAGAGAGGCACTACTTTTATCACAATTAATGCACACAGAGGATACTCTTTCAAAATCCTCTTGACATCATGTTATCTAGCAATGAAGACAGTGATGTCATCAGTGTACGCTGTCACTCACACGGACTCCATTTGACAATTTGGCACTGATATTTCACTCAATTGTGTCCTTAGCCTATGTACCAAAGGCTCAATAGCTAAAGAATAGAGTATTCCTGACAGTGAGCAACCATGACGTACCCCCCTGTGCACCTGGAATGGAGAACTCAAAGGACCAGAGCTGAGCCTAAATACAATTGGACATTCCAAATTGGTAGAAAAACAGGGTAAGATTAATTGGCTACTACTAAATTAAAAAAAAAAGAAAGAAGTGCAGACGAGGGACAGGAATTCCGAAAACTCAGCAATAAAAGCTGAGTTATTCTTTTCTGGACAATAGATAACAGCAATGGTGAGGGACATGGGAGAGGGGAGCTTGATGGCGAGATGCTCAAATGAAGAAAAGGCTGGCAAAGAAAGAACTGAAGAAGCAAGCACAGAATTTGCAATAACAGCAGTGCCCCTGCCAAGGAGGAGAGGTTTTTCAAAGATGGAATAGCCATTTGGTGTGGCTAGATGCATCAAGTGCATGTCGTTTACAGAGTGCCAGGTTTCAGCTAGACAGAGAAGATCAAGATTGGCATCAGTTATAAGTTCACTGAGAAGCAGAGATTTGTTAGTCAGAGAACAACAATTGAAAAAGGAGATTTTCAAATTTGTAGCAGGCAGCGTAGGGGGAGAAGGAGTTAGTAATGGTATCTGCAGCAGGTACTTACCAGTGTTCATTCTAGGAGAGGAGGAAGAGTGAGCATGCTTTGTCCAGGGGATCCAGGCAGGTATCAGAGTGGGAATGAGGCCTCTAGTAGCCATTGGGAGAGATTTGGGAAAGGTCCTCGCTCCAACTGTCCTCACTCTGACTGCCACAGATCAGACTACCCCTGGACGTGTGGCCCTTAGACTGGCTGGTGTTTAGAATGACTGGAGTTCTAAGACACTGTTCGCAAATTTATACTGTCCTGCAGGTCTAGAGCTGGTCCAGTTTACACGCTATCAAAATTCACTTCAATCTACCACAGCTCTGAACACTATAGAAAATGAATTACTTCAACCTGCTGATGTAGTTACATCAGCAAACAAGCATTCACATTTAATTACCAATCATTATTTTGTTCCTTCTAACTGCAAACAGCAACAGAATCCATGTACTAAGCAGGTCAGTCGCTTGAATCACAGATCTCAGAGTTATATCAAATGGACTGAGCAGTACTTATAAACAGATTCAGAGCATGAAAAAATCCTGGACATTCACTCCTCTCTTGCCCTTTGTATTTTTTAAAAAGATGTTAATGCTCTCTGGATTATATCCCTCCTCTACAGGCTGCCTGACAGAGGGCTCCGAGGGCTGTGAAGAGTCTGTAATAGACCCCTCCTCATCGCCCTTGTGCTCGGTGCTTTCCTTATCTTTCTTTATCAGCACAGCTAAGCGAGGTCGACGAGCTACATCCTCAGTAGCCCTGCTATCTGTTTTGTTCCCCAATTTGTCCGGCACCACTGACTCCTCGTAATATCTCTTAACAGCGCATGCAACTTGCTTGCTTTTCTTTATTCTTTTATTTTTGAGCATTTAAAACCCTCTTCATCATTTAAAGTATTGTTTTCCTCAATGATCATACTTTCATTATTGCAATGTTCTGTATGATACCCCTGTTCTTTCTGTTCCCCACTCATCTCTCTACTCTCATTCTGCTCTGCCAGCGTCTCTGCTGCTTTTGCCGGATGACCTGCTGAGCAGTATTTCTGCTGATGATAGGTTCACGAGGAGCGGGTCCTTCATCCCCGCTATCAGCTCCTTCCTTTGTGTTCTCCTTCTCACCAGCTCGATTAGGGCAGTTTCTCCCAATATGCCCTTCATTACCACACTCAAAACAGTTCATATTTTCAGTTGTGACAAAAACATTGTAGACTACTAGGGTTGCCAACTGTCCGGTTTTTGACCGGACATCTGGTTTTCAGGGAATTTGTACTGTGTCCAGTCAGAACCACTGACCGAACAGCAAAAGTCCAGTTATTGTGAATCTTGCTTGCTCACTATACATTGCCATTTGGGTATTTCCATTCTCGCTGAGCCAGTCCTGTCAACGCTCCACTGTGCAATTATTTTTATTTACTATCATCCATTAAGTTCGAGAACTACACTGGAATGTATTCTGCATTATTTTGCCATTCACTGCTTAGTGGGATATGATTACTGAGCATCTATATTTAAAAAAAAAAAGTCACGCACAGCACCCCTTCCCCCACCTCCAGCCCCACCCCCCTGGATCGCTTCGCGCACATTTTCAGGTTTTGTACTCAGCATCCACATTTCGAGCTGCTGACTTCACATTATTAAAACTGACTCATTTCCCCGCTACCAACACACGGTCCTCCACCGACACGTATTCTTCACTAACTATTTCAATCCCGTTTCTACAGGACAAAGATTCAAAAGATATTGAAGTGTGTCTGTGCCACAGTTATAACAATGTCCCTCTCTGGAATCATGGTTGCAGATATTTCAGTGTGTCTGTGCCACAGTTATAACAATGTCCCTCTCTGGAATCATGGTTGCAGATAGTTCAGTGTGTCTGTGCCACAGTTATAACAATGTCCCTCTCTGGAATCATGGTTGCAGATAGTTCAGTGTGTCTGTGCCACAGTTATAACAATGTCCCTCTCTGGAATCATGGTTGAAGATATTTAAGTGTGACTGTGCCACAGTTATAACAATGTCCCTCTCTGGAATCATGGTTGCAGATATTTAAGTGTGTCTGTGCCATAGTTATAACAATGTCCCTCTCTGGAATCATGGTTGCAGATATTTCAGTGTGTCTGTGCCACAGTTATAACAATGTCCCTCTCTGGAATCATGGTTGCAGATATTTCAGTGTGTCTGTGCCACAGTTATAACAATGTCCCTCTCTGGAATCATTATTGCAGAGCCACGCTTTCCCATCACATTCATGTTTTCTCTTGTATTTGAGATTTCAAACAAGTTTCTTTGGATCAATATTTAATTTCAGGAAAGTTATATGCCGCCCACTGCATCCCCATCTTTAAAGATGTTAAGTGTTATCATAACTGTTATTACACCAGTGGTTCCTGTGAACAGCATATGGGCAGACAGAGATCCAGTGGTTAATCTTAACTTGCTTTCCTGAAGCAGTGTGGATGACTATGCAGAAAGCAGCATTGACTCTACACGCCTGAACTGCAGACTGACAGGTAATAAAGATTAGATTGTCAAAGTACAGGAGGACTTTCAGCATTGTAGACACATACTGCAATTCTTAGTGACAGCTATAAGCATGCTTTGCATCTGACAAAGAAAGAAATCATTACTTTTTCAATGTAGATTTCTTCTCTGCAATTAACAGCTGTTTAGATCCTGTCTGCCTTGTTAGTCCCCTTCTTATGAGCGCAGGTGCTACAAAAGAGGTGCTTTGCTTCAGCAACTGGATGTCTGAAAGATGAATTGATCCAGCAATCTCACAAGCTTGCTCACTGTCATAGAACAATGAAATAGTGCTTGTACTTGATTTAAAAGAAAACAGAGCAGACCTGCCATGGACTGGTTTCATCTACCCACATGTACGACTTCCCTCAACAAGGACGATCCTGCATGAGGAGCCTGTTACCCTGACACACACGCTGCACAACCAGGTCCACATGAAATCTTTCAAAACTACATTTCTATTTCTTTATTTCATTTACTTTCTTTACCACTTTCTTTGTGAGGGGTAGAGGATCTTGCAGTTGCTCGGTCACCACAGCCTACTCATCTGAGAACCAATGAGAGGGCTCTCAGATCCCCTTTTATACATGTGGCCAGACTTGATCAGCTATCAATTATCCACTCCAGCTTAACCACATTTACATGTTTTCCAGGGATATGTTTTCATCTCCATCCCTGACAAATTAACAACTATAGGAATTTAAAATCCCAAACAAACTCCAGTTGCCACACTCTATACCTATTGTTGGTCAATAAAAGGAAACATCTTGAGAAGCATTAGAGGAATCAGAATGCAAGGCCAATCCATGAGCAGCAGTGAAAAGCACAACGTCCCCCTGGTGGCCACAGTGAGAAACACGCTGCACTGTAAACAAAAGTGCATTTTAACACTGGCAAACTATAACTATATGAATCCCAGCAGTCTGCTCTCCAAGGAGTGATTTATTGTCCCCTTATTACACTACTAAACACGATGAGTTTAAGGGTGGTGTAATGCCTGATAAAAATAATACATTTAAATAAATATCAACTCACAAGTTGTTATATTCTTCATTCTAAAGACCATCTATAAAATACTTAATGAAATCAAACTACCCCTTAGTGAAATATAATATTATTACGATTTGAGTGAACAGAAAGAAAACAGAGTTAATGCTAAGCAAATAATCTGAATTCTCTTTGAATATATTCTTTAAACATGAAGAATCAAATGATATTTCAAGCATAACTAAACCACCCCTGTCAAAAAAGACAATGCACCCAGCCTAGAAAATGGCCAATGGATTATAATGAATTTAATTATACAGTAATTAAATCCTTTTGTCTCTGAGAGACATCATCAAAGCAATTGTCCCAGGCACTTTGAAATGTGAAAAGGTACATGCACTCTAGTCTGAAGAAAATAATAGTTCTAAAATTAGTACAATTGTGTTTTTGTTATAAAAAAAAAAAAAGTGCTTACTTTCTTGGTCTAGGAGGATTGCAAAGACTGAATTGCATCAGAAACTGAAAGAAGGCAAAATGCCCTGATGAAGGTTGAAACAGTCGAGCAGCACTGCTCTTGCTGTGCCTCTGTCTCATGGTCATCTAATAATCTGCACTGTGATGTCTCTTGTAAATAGTGTTAGCACAGATTATAACCTAATGAATCATCAAACAAACTGTAAGCACCTGTAAAGCATTCATACATTAAATCTTGTGGGGCTTCCTCTTTTCTAGGTCTCACACCTCCATGCAAGAACAGCATTATATTTAACTCAGTGTAATTCAAAAACGCAGCTCAAATAAACACCTTTGTTTACTTGTTGTTCACATTAGTTCTTAGCAGTCTATTGTACCTCGCTGGCGGAATCGATACTGTGGGCGCAGTTTGATTGTTTGTTCTCGGGGTTCCCTGACTGCAGCAGTTCATGAGATTTATCTCTACAATGAACTTTTCACTTGGGAGAATACATCTATTTACTGAATAGCTGGTAATACAAGCCATTCTTTATAGAAAATGACTTGCACAACAGGCATGTAATGACTGGAGTTTGTCTTGAGAGGACAGTTCTTTCACAGATGTGGGGTGAGATTTATCAATGTCTATTTATATTTACTTATTTATTTTAAGTTTTTAACTTGGCTATTTAGCACTGTTTTGTGAAGAACAATTGATGAGAAAACTTTGTTTGACAACAAAGACAAATACAAATACGTAAAATACTCCACAAACACAAACAATAATGTGGTTTATATGCATAAATAAAAATAAGTTTCTCCTTTTTCTCACGTTATTTTGGTAGTACCTTTCTGGCAATTTGGGTTTACATGTAATTTTCTTTTAGAGAGAGAAATTCTCCTTCCAAATGCAAATGACCTCATTAATAGTAAATACGGGAGGGTATTTTTAAATGCAAATGACCTCATTAATAATAAATACGGGAGGGTATTTTTAAATGCATATGACCTCATTTATAATAACATACGGAAGGGTATATTTAAATGCATATGTCAGCATTCCAATGTGGCCTTGCACAACTACTGATATAGTAGCTTTCTTAAACTGGGTTTGCAAGAAGTTTCTAGATTGTGTTGATGACCCGCAAGTGCTAGTGTCTGGCTGTGCACTTCCTATAGCGTGAGGAATGTGCATGATATGTGCCTGCTACGTCACATTCTCACAACAAGGGAGAGGTCATTTAAAGATTCTAAACTGCATGGACACCACACCAATATGGAAGAGGAATAGCAATATCGCTGTAGCTAACCTCAGCTCTCATCATGGACTTCAGCTGTGCCGAACCAAACCCCTCAGAGGATAAACTTTACTCTCTGCAGCAATCCTTTTAAAGGGGAAGGGAAACCCTTATCACTTTGTACTATAAGATACAAAAGCAATGTGATCTCGGGTTTCTTTTTATTGTTTTCAACCGGTATTTGTCAAACTAGCTGTTTAAAGTCCTCGATTTATCAAGCTGTAATTCGCCATGTCTGAAATTCACTTCCGGTGACGTCACTGGTTGAAAGAATCAGTCCAGTGTAATGTAAATTGCATAGGCTCTGGCAGTACAAATCTTTTTTTATAAGAATTCAGGTATACATTATCGTCGTCTCCCAAAACAAAAAGACCAGTTAAAAAGTAGCTGCAAGAACTGAAAATAAAAATGTTCCTGATTTAAAATACTGATGAGTTTGCAATATTCACTTTGTTGATTACAATGGTATGAAGGACACCACTGCAGATGGCACATACAAATAAATATGTCAAGACAGGCAATTTAAAAGATACAGCCTTGCCGTCTGTATTTCATTTTATGTCGTATGATCACGAAAGCTGTGACTGTCGGACACCAACAGCAAGTGAAGAAAAACACAATCAGAGATCGTTTAGAAGAAGACGAGTCAAAGGTTTTGATATTCTGTTTATGTTTGTGCATATAATAATATATATCGATGGGTACTTTTGGAATTTTACTGACATCCTACTGTACAGTATTTTCTCAACACTGGTAAACTCATACATACGCACCAATCACAAAGTGTACGTATAAAACTGTACAACTGAAACGATGCAAATAAGTATAAATGAAATAAAAATGGGTTTATATTGCCTACATAACAATGTGCATATACGCAACCAAAGCTATGCATTTGTACTGTAATCGAAATTACATGAATAAAAAAACATTTGAACAGAATGGGCTTCATTTACAATTTTTAACAAAGTCTAAGTGCTGGCACAAATCACACAGATACTTCTCTTATCCAAATATGCACAGCTATCAACAGTAACCCAGGATTTGGCACAGCTATCAACAGTAACCCAGGATTTGGCACAGCTATCAACAGTAACCCAGGATTTGGCACAGCTATCAACAGTAACCGAGGCTTCTGGCACCAAATGCTCCACGGGCATATAGTAGTGCAATGAAAGCTTTTAATTCCTCCAAGGGCATTGACCAGGGATCATCTTGGTGTCACTGCCACTGGAAGATTCATCTTCGCAAACCCAGTCTGCTTCAGAGCCAGATTCGTCATTGCGTCTTTGCTGCATCAGAATCTTGTTTGGTAAAATTTGCAGTAATTCCAAACACTGCTTTGCTGTCCTGTGTCTTCAGCGATCCAATTGCAATGTGTATTGGGGTAACAGTGAATTTCTTAGAAAAACAAGTGACTTATAATAACCAGTGCAGACAGACAGCCTGGTGCCATGAGCTGTTAAGGCTGATTGATGGGCTATTAGGAGGCTCATTGAAACAATAGGAATGTCAACAGACCGCTCACTTGAGGAAAGCAGACTGATATATACATGGCAATTTTAATACATGTCTGCAAGTCCTGACCAAGAAATACAAATAATAATATGTTTTACATGTATCAACCAATTTGACCACTCATAGTCAGAATAGGTATGACAGTATTTTATCTTGCAATTTTTTGCAGCTATGCGATTCTTTCTTTGTCAGGGTAATTAGTACATATATTCAGGAAAAGTCAGGAAAGCATGACTGGACTTAGCGATAATGATGTATGTGATTTGAGGATGGAACAGTTACTTTCCTGATTATATCATTTTGTTGTCAGTATATTTATTCAATGATGTAACACAAGTGTAGTACAGTGTAGCTGCAGTGGAGTTAATGCATTTTCATGAAGTTAATGAAGTTCTTGTTTTACACAGTGCATACGCAACCATCGTAACTGCAATTCTGTATGATCTTGTATTATGACCTGCAGACATCCATTATACTGCACTGAGTGGTTGGTCGACCTTTTTGAAGTCGTTAGCCACCCGTACTAAAATCTGCAGAGGCTTTGAGTTGGAAATGTGAAATGAGATGTCACAGCTGAGAAGGCCAAAGATAATAATTTATGATGTGGGTTTAATCATGTTTAAAATAAAATCATTTGTATTAATTTGAATAAAATACTGTCGGGACCCTTGCCAGTGGTGTGAGAAGAGCTATCACTGAAAGAGCTTTATTCATGAGTGCTATCAAGGAAAGTGAGATACAGAAAAATGGGCTGAGTTTTAAACATAATATTTCACAAAGTTCTCCTGTGGCATTGCACAAATCCCTTAACCTTTTACTTTATTTGAATCATTAATCAGTTCGCTTATATTGTACTGTGGGGTGCTCATTTTCAGCAGGTCTGGGCCTGGAAACAATGGTCTGGTGCTCATCAAGGTGTAGTGTGTCTGACTGTGCATAATAACGGAGACTCCTGTCTCATTATGGCACAGGGCAAAACACAGTTCAGTGCTAACAACAAAAACATTATCTAATTTTGTGTATTATTTTTCACCGCATGCTTAATTTAAGATTATTAGCGTCAAAAACACTTCAATTATAGATTTTAAGGTAGAAGTTTTAAGAAAGTAACATTTATGCAAATATGTAATGCCTTCAGCTGTGTCATTTAGACTATTGAAGGGATTATCCAAAACGTCTGTCTAGTTGATAATTCAGTTATTTAACAATCACAGTTTGATATCCATACATCTATTCTGAACTTGCTGTTGGCTTCAATAACAAATGTCTAGGACAGTCTATTTTATTCAGAAGAAAGCGGCACTGTCTAAACAGATTATGAGTAGAAGCTTTGTAAATGGGAAGTGCTGTATAAAGAGCAATAAGAACAGCAGTGTATAGAGATGTTGCAGCCCCTGATTGACGTTCCTCTCATCAATAATAGATTGTGTTCTAGTCAAACCTGTTATTATTATTTTTTATCTTGCTGCCCCCACATTTCCTCTCAGTTTGCTGGATAGGTCTTTATATTAATCCCCATGCCTTTCATGATGGGTTATTTTCTCCTCCTTAAAATCCCTGCTGAATATGATTATGGAAAACACATCCTTTTAAGTTTAAAGTGGCCTCCTATCTGATTGAAAGCAAACACACCTACTGCTTGTGCTTTTAACACCAGCATCGTCTTCTTTCATTTCAGAATACTAATTAATGTCATTCTTGTATTGAAGAAAGCACAGATCGAATCCATTTTGGGCATCAGGCTGTAAATCTATTGCTGTCTTTCAACACAGCAGAACAAGGAACTCCTTAACTGTGTCACAGTAAATAAACACATATTTAAGCAAACTCTACCCCATAGTCTGCTAGAAGCTTCTGTTTTATACTCTTTAATTATGAGTTGCAGAGTTTCATACAGGATACGTTCTGAGGGAGCGATAGAGAAATACAAATAACTTTCCTATGGTTTACCTAATAAGAAAAAGCCGAGGCTCTGAAGCAGAGGACTGTGCAAGCCCAGGCAAGTGTAACAAACATGTCTGCCATAAGCCCAGGACAAGGACCTGTGAGTGCCACTGTAACAGGCAGTGTTGTGTGACCTCATACTGCTTGTGCAAATCAGTCTAGTTCTTATCCTGGACAGTGGTGACTAGGGGAGGGATCACTGGCTCACACCTCCTTTCGAAACATTTATTTGTCTGTGATGCATCAGTGATAGCCCTCCACACACACAGAAGCAGCACAATTTACAGCATTATTTTTTTTAGTTTTTAGTTAAAGGAAAAATAAATTCAG
The DNA here is from genome assembly GCA_030684275.1 of Acipenser oxyrinchus oxyrinchus. NCBI lineage: Eukaryota > Metazoa > Chordata > Actinopteri > Acipenseriformes > Acipenseridae > Acipenser > Acipenser oxyrinchus. The sequence goes on along the minus strand of CM060255.1, from coordinate 2,085,111 downwards.
ATATAATGGCTTATTATCTTTGAGCCCTGTTGCTGGTTCTTGCGTGGGTATCAGCTTGATAATTGGGCACTCTGACAGGACCTACTCTAGACACTGAATTAGGAAGAGTTTAGATGCTCATTAAGGCATGGGCTACCGGTGCTAGAGAGATGAGAATAAAGTATTATTTCAATGCAGAGAAAGAAAATGAACAGAAAACAACAATTTAAGAGTAAGATTAAAGTTCTTAAAAAGGCCAAAGCAATTGGGTATTGTAATGACAGTAACTTTACAATGATTTATTCCTATGGCTTATTTATTCCTATGCCTATTTGAGAAAGCTAGCGCTTATGCCCTGGGATACTTGTGGCACACATTAAAGTGCATTTGCAACGACTGGTCAATTTACTCTCTATTGCAGCAAATGATTGACCAAAACAAAGCCAAAATCTTCCTAACTCTCATAACTCAGAGGCTTCACATTCATAGCTTTATGACTTCACACAACTGCCAATTAGTCTGCGGATGAGAGATGGACAACGTTTTATAATACAGTTAAAAAGACCACTAATATACAGCCGAAAGACAACAGTCTGCATTAGCCACGCGGATGAATCCCTGTTCACAAATCCATTACGGTTATACAATGCCACTCGTATAAGCAACCTTGTCTAGGAAGCAGTTGTCATAGCAAGTTTGACCCACCCTCCCCCTTTAATATGATGTCCAGAACACAATCAATTATATGTCTGTGGTAATTCCTTCTAATGTTGGGAATTATAGTCAAAGTAGTTGCTGTAATTGTTGAGAGAGGATTGGCTGACATATCTCAGGATTAGAGCGTTCCCAATCAATTAATAATGACAGTGAAACTGATTTCAGCATACATTGCACACTGCTTAAACCTGTTTTATTTTTACCTTTGTTGGAAAAAGAAAGTAAATGCAAGGTTGTTATATAGCTTTTGAATGTATTGAAACTGCTTACCACTAGACAGCATCTTCTGCAGAACACAACTGAAATGAAAACAGTAAAGCCCTTCCACACAGCCACAGTTCTTTGTATACTAATACATGGTTGTTTATCTAATTAGATAAATCTGTTTGGAGTGAATTTAAAGCAAAGACCTGAGGTAAAGAAAGTCCACTGCACAGCATGTGATAATTAGAATTTTTCATTTTTAATGGGAATTTCAGATGAGTTTAGAGCAAATCCTGTCATGCTTGTGCATGTCTAATCGTTTCCCTTGTTCACATGGTGTGTACCTTAATGAATGTATTCTGTTTCCTGTTAATCGGTCAGGTTTCCACAGTAAAAACTTTACAACAGTGAAAGTGCCAGGGGATTTTCTCCACAATTTACATTTAGTGTATGCAGCTATCTCCTTGTAGAAGTTTACAACCATAACAGCATGGTAAAGAGCAGCAAGGCATGGCAAATACACAATAAACTGCCAAATAGCATGCACATTTAACACAATAACACTAGATGTGCAGGACTTCCAACTCTGGATGCACAGGCTGTTCATCAAAATTATGCTTTCATGTTATTGTAGCTTGTCAGATTACTGCAGGAAAGCATAATGAAGACATAGAAATCTAGATTGTGAAACATTAGAGCTTAAGTGAATTTAGAATATACAATTACAAGATGGTCTATCAAGGTTAAATATAGATTGACTAACTTTAGAGCTCTATTTCTCTGTGAAGTGCAGTAATAGGCTTTGCTTTGTGAAATAAGGACTTGCTAATTTAAACAGTTGTGTTGTGATGCCATATTGATCCACTTGTTGTTTTGAAATAATCTTCTCTTGGGTAGAGCAGTGCAATGCAGACCAATGTATACATGAATGATTGGAAGGTTCTTCAGGAATTCTTGTCTCATTAGGCACATGTACTTTTTCAAACAGTATAACCCACAACAAAGGAGTTGTGTACTACACCGTGGTCTGCAGAGTCAGCTTAATTCAGCTAACAACTAGTTTAAATGCAATTGCAGGCTAATTGTGACATTTGATAATGTAGGGAAAACACAACAAAACTTTGGTTTCAGAAGCACATCACATCTTGCTGGAAATATCGAGTGAGAACTGCCTAACTGCATGTGTGCAGTCAACATCCAGCAGGAAATATCGAGTGAGAGCTGCCTAACAGCATGTGCACAGCCAACATCCAGCCAAGGAAATATCGAGTGAGAGCTGCCTAACTGCATGTGCACAGCCAACATCCAGCCAAGGAAATATCGAGTGAGAGCTGCCTAACTGCATGTGCACAGCCAACATCCAGCCAAGGAAATATCGAGTGAGAGCTGCCTAACTGCATGTATGCAGCCAACATCCAGCCAAGGAAATATCGAGTGAGAGCTGCCTAACTGCATGTGCACAGCCAACATCCAGCCAAGGAAATATCGAGTGAGAGCTGCCTAACAGCATGTGCACAGCCAACATCCAGCCAAGGAAATATCGAGTGAGAGCTGCCTAACTGCATGTGCACAGCCAACATCCAGCCAAGGAAATATCGAGTGAGAGCTGCCTAACTGCATGTGCACAGCCAACATCCAGCCAAGGAAATATCGAGTGAGAGCTGCCTAACTGCATGTATGCAGCCAACATCCAGCAGGAAATATCGAGTGAGAGCTGCCTAACTGCATGTGTGCAGTCAACATCCAGCCAAGGAAATATAGAGTGAGAGCTGCCTAACTGCATGTGTGCAGCCAACATCCAGCCAAGGAAATATTGAGTGAGAGCAGCCTAACTGCATGCGTGCAGCCAACATCCAGCCAAGGAAATATCGAGTGAGAGCTGCCTAACTGCATGTGTGCAGTCAACATCCAGCAGGAAATATCGAGTGAGAGCTGCCTAACTGCATGTGTACAGTCAACATCCAGCAGGAAATATCGAGTGAGAGCTGCCTAACTGCATGTGCACAGCCAACATCCAGCCAAGGAAATATCGAGTGAGAGCTGCCTAACTGCATGTGCACAGCCAACATCCAGCCAAGGAAATATCGAGTGAGAGCTGCCTAACTGCATGTATGCAGCCAACATCCAGCAGGAAATATCGAGTGAGAGCTGCCTAACTGCATGTGTACAGTCAACATCCAGCAGGAAATATCGAGTGAGAGCTGCCTAACTGCATGTGCACAGCCAACATCCAGCCAAGGAAATATCGAGTGAGAGCTGCCTAACTGCATGTGCACAGCCAACATCCAGCCAAGGAAATATCGAGTGAGAGCTGCCTAACTGCATGTATGCAGCCAACATCCAGCAGGAAATATCGAGTGAGAGCTGCCTAACTGCATGTGTGCAGCCAACATCCAGCCAAGGAAATATCGAGTGAGAGCTGCCTAACTGCATGTGTGCAGCCAACATCCAGCCAAGGAAATATTGAGTGAGAGCAGCCTAACTGCATGTGTGCAGCCAACATCCAGCCAAGGAAATATCGAGTGAGAGATGCCTAACTGCATGTATGCAGCCATCCAGCCAAGGAAATATCGAGTGAGCGCTGCCTAACTGCATGTGTGCAGCCACCATCCAGCCAAGGAAATATCGAGTGAGAGCTGCCTAACTGCATGTGCACAGCCAACATCCAGCCAAGGAAATATCGAGTGAGAGCTGCCTAACTGCATGTATGCAGCCAACATCCAGCAGGAAATATTGAGTGAGAGCTGCCTAACTGCATGTGTGCAGCCAACATCCAGCCAAGGAAATATCGAGTGAGAGATGCCTAACTGCATGTATGCAGCCATCCAGCCAAGGAAATATCGAGTGAGCGCTGCCTAACTGCATGTGTGCAGCCACCATCCAGCCAAGGAAATATCGAGTGAGAGCTGCCTAACTGCATGTGCACAGCCAACATCCAGCCAAGGAAATATCGAGTGAGAGCTGCCTAACTGCATGTATGCAGCCAACATCCAGCAGGAAATATTGAGTGAGAGCTGCCTAACTGCATGTGTGCAGCCAACATCCAGCCAAGGAAATATCGAGTGAGAGATGCCTAACTGCATGTATGCAGCCATCCAGCCAAGGAAATATCGAGTGAGCGCTGCCTAACTGCATGTGTGCAGCCACCATCCAGCCAAGGAAATATCGAGTGAGAGCTGCCTAACTGCATGTGTGCAGTCAACATCCAGCCAAGGAAATATCGAGTGAGAGCTGCCTAACTGCATGTGTTCAGCCAATATCCAGCAGGAACTATCGAGTGAGAGCTGCCTAACTGCATGTGTGCAGCCAACATCCAGCCAAGGAAATATTGAGTGAGAGCTGCCTAACTGCATGTGCACAGCCAACATCCAGCCAAGGAAATATCGAGTGAGAGCTGCCTAACTGCATGTATGCAGCCAACATCCAGCAGGAAATATTGAGTGAGAGCTGCCTAACTGCATGTGTGCAGCCAACATCCAGCCAAGGAAATATAGAGTGAGAGCTGCCTAACTGCATGTGTGCAGCCAACATCCAGCCAAGGAAATATCGAGTGAGAGCTGCCTAACTGCATGTGTGTAGTCAACATCCAGCCAAGGAAATATAGAGTGAGAGCTGCCTAACTGCATGTGTGCAGCCAACATCCAGCCAAGGAAATATCGAGTGAGAGCTGCCTAACTGCATGTGTGCAGCCAACATCCAGCCAAGGAAATATCGAGTGAGAGCTGCCTAACTGCATGTGTGCAGCCAACATCCAGCCAAGGAAATATCGAGTGAGAGCTGCCTAACTACATGTGTGCAGTCAACATCCAGCCAAGGAAATATAGAGTGAGAGCTGCCTAACTGCATGTGTGCAGCCAACATCCAGCCAAGGAAATATTGAGTGAGAGCAGCCTAACTGCATGCGTGCAGCCAACATCCAGCCAAGGAAATATCGAGTGAGAGCTGCCTAACTGCATGTATGCAGCCATCCAGCCAAGGAAATATCGAGTGAGCGCTGCCTAACTGCATGTGTGCAGCCAACATCCAGCCAAGGAAATATTGAGTGAGAGCTGCCTAACTGCATGTGCACAGCCAACATCCAGCCAAGGAAATATCGAGTGAGAGCTGCCTAACTGCATGTATGCAGCCATCCAGCCAGCCAGAACCAGGTTGTATGTCTTCCCGAACACTTAGTGACTTGTGGCATTTGGTTTGAACAAGAACTGAATACCACAACAAAACATAAGCATTTCACCTTACCTTGTATGCGGTTTGTTTTCATGAATGATATAGCTAAACTCAGCGGGCAGATTAAACGTGATAAGAATGATAATTAGGCAGTATTCATTACTATGCTATGAAATATTCAGAGGCTTCCTTACATAACTTATAGTACAAGCCCTTGTTTCAAACTGATTCAGTTTGCCAATTTATTTCAGGGAGCAGGCACACTAGCACTTTACATTGTGTCTCTAATTACTGTGTATTTACATAGCAGTTACATAGTAAATACATGTGCACTTACACATAATTACAATGTTATTATGCATAGTTACAATATACTTAACATGTACATCTTTTTGCATGATATATGTAATAACATATGTAATAACACATAATAACATTGTAAGTATGTGTTAGTACACATGTATTTACTAAGCAACTACTATGTAAATACACAGTAATTAGAGACACTTAATGTAAAGTGTTCCCCAATAGTCTTTTCATGGAATAACCTAAGGAACTCAACTCTATACATTTAGCACCCACACATTTTATTCAACTATTTTAAAACCCAGAAAAAATTAAGCATCTCTGCTCTATAATTGAATCATTTTAATAAGAAAGTTTCCCCTTCATACTCATAAAACTATTTCCACTGTCTGAAAATAAAAATGTTGGTGTCTTACCTGAATAGAAGATCAGCAAAGAAGGGTCAAAGTTAGAGAAGATGACAAAAAGTGTTTATTCCAAGCATGGCAGAGGAAAGATACGTTGTACAGGTGATGTATCCAGTTGAATGTTGCCATGTAGAAAAAAATAAATAAAAATGAGAACAAAATAAATAAAATGACCAATTTAAAATACATATTTACTGGTAACAGCATACAAAGATAGAAGACTTTAATATAGTGATCTCATCTCTACTCTATGCATCTTTAGTGGCTGTTCTCTAGTTCTTCTGGTTTCACTGTACTGTGAAAGAATTACACCAGTTAACGCATGGCTATCATGGGTAGTACATCTCATTGTTATCTATTTTCCCTTTTAAAACAGGCCACGTGGAAGTCTGACAAGCAACAGGAATAGCAGGACACTGCAGATAAGCACCTGATAGCACATCTTTATTAACAGAAACAAATACACAAAAGTCACCTCACAAAAATTGTAAAACGCTGTTCGACCCATTTAATAAATTAACTCACAGTATACAGCAGCTAAAACACAAACAAAAGTCACAGCAGCTGTTTCACAGGACAAGAGAAAGAAATATAATAAGTAATATGTAGTGAGTAGTATAACACGCTACTTTTTTTATTAAGTAGTAAGAACGTTATATTACTTTTTTTTAAGAAGAGAAGTGAGTAATAAGTTCCTTTTTTCAGTAACGTGCCCAATTCTGCTTGCATTTAACTTGATAACTCTCTGAATGTTGATCTATATTGGATCATTGGTCTTACTATTGTAAATACCTAAAAACAAACAGAATATTGGTTTAGTAATCCTTTAAGTGAGTTTTAAGCAACACGTCACATGCAAACTATGATAAATACAAAGTGAAACTAACAGTTACTCTCTTCTAAGCCCACAGGCTTGTCAAGTTCAGTTTGGGCAGAGACTCGCCCCTGGGTGATACAGCAGCCCCCCAGACAGCAGGCTTGTGATCCAGAGAGACTCTACAGCTCTACATGCTGGGGCTCAACTCCACAGCTACAAACAGAGCTTGACTTATTAAAGTGCTTCAGCTCAGCCAGGCACATCCTGCACTTCTCCTGCTGTGAGCCATGTTCAGTAATGTCTGCCTTCACTACTCCCTGGCAGTGGGAATGGGCTTCGACTCACTTCAATATTGACTCACTCCCGGGTCTTAGAGGTGAGATGATACAGATACAGTCTCAGGGTGTGGCTGAAGCTTACCTCCCAATGCGTTATTAAAATAGCTACTGAAACTTCAATCTGCAGCTTAAAGAATGAATGTCCCAGGTGTGACTGGAAAGCTGTGATTGTTCCTGTATATTTTCTTGTGTGATTTAAGCAGATTTGGCTTTTCTCTGTACCACCCTGTCACAGAGGGTGAGTCTGTGAGCTCTGGCAGATAAAGACATTTGGGATCAACTAAAGGTATATGCTCTAATGTCTATACTGTTTAAGCGCTGTCAGTCTATTTTAGATAAATATGCCAAACAGAGGGTTTCCAAAGATTAAAAGCAGGAACTGTACTGAACCAATCAGTCCAAAACTGGAACAACACATTTCTAAACTGGTAAAGGGAGGTACTGACTTTAAAATGACATGTGCTTGTTGTGCAGTGTTTTAGCAAGCAACAAACATGGAGGTGTCATATTTTTGCATGACTGTGACAGGGTCTTACGTCACGTGCGTGGATCACCACTGTTCAAGCAACACAGAGAGACATTGGGGGGTGGAGTTGAAATGCCGGCACAGGCGCCAAGAGGATTTATTAATGCAAAACAGAAACAAAAGTAAAGGTGGTCATGTGACGTTACCAGCCATGGTAACACACAGAGGACACATACAGCAAGCTGTACAAAAATACAAAATAAAACACAGTACAAAAACTACAAATAAAAGGTGCCCCAGAGGGCGAGTGCTAGCCTTAAAACGAGGCGTCCTGCTCCAGGAACCGGCTACACTACGTAACCCTCGCTATACATCACATGGGATCACAATCCCCTAACTAACCTACTCATGAGCCGGTATTCATACAACGACTCGTGCTGCTTCATACGGCCTTGGCTGGGCATTGCCTTCACAAGCACCGCTTGCAGTCTCAGGGTTGCGTAGCGGTCGTTCCTGCAGCACGGACCATCTCCTCCCGAATATACGCCGTTCCCCTCTGGCATGGCGTTGCAGTCGCCCCGAACCATCTCCCGCGGATGCTTTTGAACTGACGGACACTCGGTCAAGACCCGCCCACCTGCTGATTGAGGTTCAGCACAGCCAATCACTTGCTGCCCTTCCCCTCAACCAAGCCTAGCAGGCAGTAGGTCTCAATCGAGCGCCCGTCTGTAAACAATAAATGTAATTAATCAAATCGACTCCAAAATGACACACAATAAACCCATTTCCCCATACAAATTATACCAACACTAAATACACACATGCAGGGCAATCGCCCTGCTACAATGACAGAGAAGAAACTACCACTTCCAGAATGGCTTTCAGCACAAAGTAGTTAAAAAAAGCATCAGAAGATAAAATATTTTAGAAAAAGCCTTACGACAACATTGAAAGTATATACTGTAACTGGTACGTGGATCATATATTGTGTTTGCTTGCTATGATGGATCATATTTTAAACTGAGCAGACTATAAGGTGTGGTCACACTTTGCTCTTCTTTTGAAGTAAGCAACTGACTTTGATCACACAGTAATTGGTTACACCTTCAGCAATAGCTGAAAGAAAGTGATAGTGTCTGTATTTTCAGGGATAATCACGAATGGCATCGGCTTTACTAAGATGACATGCATCTTATGCCTTGCATTACTAAATAAATAAATACAATCTTCTCCCCCAGTACATCAAAGCTACTGGGTTTACACAAATGCTTGTGTGTTATAAGATTATGCAATATGATCCTTCATTCCATTGTTAACAAGTTGTGGAACTTTCATTAAGGGTCCAGTTTGACGTCAAGCAGTTCAGCGACATTATTATTATTATTATTATTATTATTATTATTATTATTATTATTATGATGATGATGATGATGATGAATATTATTATTATTATTATTATTCATTACTCCTATGAAAATGATAACACTTTTACACGTGTGGAATACATTCTACATACACACACTACCCGGCCACTTCTACAGTATATTAGGACCAGTCTACTCCAGTGGATTCGGCATCACCCTGCATTAGAGATGCACGTACTGTTAATCATGTGATGTGACACATGACCCCTGGTCCCTCATTCTCTGAGACCATGCTTACCACCATGCTCAAGAAGCTTCTGTCATATAGCACCAGGGGGAGTATTCAATAGGATAGGATTCACAACACATACATTGTTCCTTCAGTAACAGCTAGACGTGAAGCTCTTATTACTGAACAAATAGTAACACAAATGGAAGGAGAAAATAGTAAAAGAAAACAAGACTTAACAGAAAACAGCATTTAAATACAGCGGACCTGGCCCCTGACTAATGCCATTCATTTGTATATTTGTTTCTGTGTCTGAATGTAATACTTATGTTCAATATGACATGTTTTGTCATTAGATACATCAGAACAAATACTGTATCAATATACTTTATAGAGTGATAATATATTCTGAAAAGCTAATGCATGCCTGTGTTTCATCCAGAATATATTATTGTAATGCTCTGTTTTCTGGTATTCCTAAACGTGTGGTGTCTCGTTTACAGCTAGTTCAAAACACTGCCGCTAGAATTCTAACTAAAAAATGAGCATATTACCCCTGTCTTTGCTTCTTTGCACTGACTCCCTGTGCATTTTAGAATTGATTATAAGATTTTAATTTTAACTTATAAAGCCCTAAATGGATTGGCACCAAGTTATTTACAGGAGTTGTTGGCCCCTTCTAATCCAAGTCGTACTCTGAGATCGCAGGATGTGGGGCTGTTGGTTGTCCCGGGAGTGTATAAAGATGGTGCGGGATAGAGGGAGGGTCCTTCTCTTGTAAAGCCCCAATGCTCTGGAATTGCTCTACTATCTTCAGTCAAAAAAACAGGGAATTTTTCTATTTTTAAAAACAGCATTGAAAACCCATTTTTAGAAAATGGCTTTTTTACCATAATTTTAACACTGCCTATATATCATTTTAGTCTTTTTAACTCTTTTACAGGAATGATCTTTGCCTTTTAAATGTTGTATTATATTGTAAAATGTTGTAAAATGCCTTGAAGTCCTTGTGATGAAAGGCGCTGTATAAATGTAAATAAATAAATAAATATAGTAACATTCAACACATCCATTTGTTTAAACGTCCTTAAGGATTCTCTCTTTCTCTGCTATACATACACATGCTTATTGTTTTGTTTTATTCTTATTACTGTGTTAACAATAGTGAAAGCTGTCCTCGTCTAACAGCCAAAGAGCAGACGTTTCATCCACAGATAATAAGCACCTGTTCACTCACAATGGCTCGCCCAAGGGAACGCTGCACTAACATTTATTTAAGCAGGCAGTTGGCATTGCATACCACCTGCATTTTAAATGAATGAAACAGCTTGTGGTTTCTATAAGTAGCCTCCACCACAGTGGGGACACATCATTTGGCATGTGTGAAGTCAACAGCCCCCAGGACACTGGAAGGAATGGAAATGTTGTCAAACTTTAGCTGCATATGAGAACTGGAGGTATACAATATGCATATGAGAACTGGAGGTATACAAGATGCAATTGAGAACTGGAGGTATACAATATGCAACTGAGAACTGGAGGTATAAAAGATGCAATTGAGAACTGGAGGTATACAACATGCAATTGAGAACTGGAGGTATACAAGATGAAATTGAGAACTGGAGGAATACAAGATGCAATTGAGAACTGGAGGTATACAAGATGCAATTGAGAACTTGAGATATACAAGGTGCAATTGAGAACTGGAGGAATACAATATGCATATGAGAACTGGAGGTATACAAGATGCAATTGAGAACTGGAGGTATACAATATGCAACTGAGAACTGGAGGTATAAAAGATGCAATTGAGAACTGGAGGTATACAACATGCAATTGAGAACTGGAGGTATACAAGATGAAATTGAGAACTGGAGGAATACAAGATGCAATTGAGAACTGGAGGTATACAAGATGCAATTGAGAACTTGAGATATACAAGGTGCAATTGAGAACTGGAGGAATACAATATGCATATGAGAACTGGAGGTATACAAGATGCAATTGAGAACTGGAGGAATACAAGATGCAATTGAGAACTGGAGGTATACAAGATGCAATTGAGAACTTGAGATATACAAGGTGCAATTGAGAACTGGAGGAATACAATATGCATATGAGAACTGGAGGTATACAAGATGCAATTGAGAACTGGAGGTATACAATATGCAACTGAGAACTGGAGGTATAAAAGATGCAATTGAGAACTGGAGGTATACAACATGCAATTGAGAACTGGAGGTATACAAGATGCAATTGAGAACTGGAGGTATACAAGATGCAATTGAGAACTGGAGGTATACAAGATGCAATTGAGAACTGGAGGTATACAAGATGCAATTGAGAACTGGAGGAATACATGATGCAATTGAGATCTGGAGGTATAAAAGATGCAATTGAGAACTGGAGGTATGCAAGATGCAATTGAGAACTGGAGGTATACAATATGCAACAGAGAACTGGAGGTATAAAAGATGCAATTGAGAACTGGAGGTATACAAGATGCAATTGAGAACTGGAGGAATACAAGATGCAATTGAGAACTGGAGGCATACAAGATGCAATTGAGAACTGGAGGTATACAAGATGCAATTGAGAACTGGAGGTATACAACATGCAATTGAGAACTGGAGGTATACAACATGCAATTGAGAACTGGAGGTATACAAGATGCAATTGAGAACTGGAGGTATACAAGATGCAATTGAGAACTGGAGGTATACAAGATGCAATTGAGAACTGGAGAAATACAAGATGCAATTGAGAACTGGAGGAATACAAGATGCAATTGAGAACTGGAGGTATACAAGATGCAATTGAGAACTGGAGGAATACAATATGCAACTGAGAACTGGAGGTATAAAAGATGCAATTGAGAACTAGAGGTAAACAAGATGCAATTGAGAACTGGAGGAATACAAGATGCAATTGAGAACTGGAGGTATACAAGATGCAATTGAGAACTGGAGGTATACAAGATGCAATTGAGAACTGGAGGAATACAAGATGCAATTGAGAACTGGAGGCATACAAGATGCAATTGAGAACTGGAGGTATACAAGATGCAATTGAGAACTGGAGGTATACAATATGCAATTGAGAACTGGAGGTATACAAGATGCAATTGAGAACTGGAAGCCATGTGTGCTGCAGTGAAATACCAAAACCTACTCCTGCCATGTACCAATACAGCATGTCACCAAGAAAAACACTGGCAGTGGCACTGAAATACCAAACAAGTAGGGCAGCAGACAAACAAATGATATCACTTACATTTCTGTTCATTTGTAAAACCGCACTGAGGGTCATGTGCACAAAGCATTTACCACAGTGCTAAGTGAACACCCATATTCTTAAAAAATAAATATAACAAAGATTTGGAGTTAAAAAGCTTCAACTAACTAACTAACTAAATAACTAACTCAGGAGGATCTTTTAAGATCATGAACCGGTACCTTAGTTGTTTCTTTCTAGTTCTGTAACAATAGCCCACAAAACAATGCAAACTTAACACAATGGTACAGTATATGTTTTATTCATATGATCCAGGGCCTTATAGGGTGGTTTAATTGTACTCAGGATAAGAATGTTACCAATGGTACCAATGCATTATTCTCTCCATTCCACTACGTCATGATACTATGTATGTTAATGTATTACATCATGACTCTGTGCTATTCTATACTGTGCTGTCCTTAATATGTAGTCCAAGGACATACTGTAGACATGGGTTTTAAGAATACAAATAAGAAGATTGAAGCTTTAAGTGAATACTAATATACAATGTTTGATTTCCTAGAAACCTGATATTATCAGATTAATGTATGTTAATTTGGACAACATTAAGGAACTGATAAGTGCACCTTATACAAATTATGTTGTGTTTGATACGGCTCAGTAATCATGTAGAGAAGTTTAGCATTGTAAACCGGATCACAGTTGAGTTTATCCACTCATACACATTCACAGAGCTTCTGCTGTGACTCTACATCACACCAATAACACACGTTATATATCTTCCCTCTCTACTCTTTCCTGATGGTAATGCATTCTGAAGTGATGCGGAATTAGCTAATTTGTATATATATATATATATATATATATATATATATATATATATATATATATATAGTGTATATATATATATATATATACTATATATATATATATATATATATATATATATATATATATATATATATATATATATGTATACAGTGGCTCTCAAAAGTATTCACCCCCCTTGGACTTTTCCACATTTTATTGTGTTACAACATGGAATCAAAATGGATTTAATTATATATTTGGCAACCACTTTCCTTTTATTTGTTTATTTAGCAGACGCCTTTATCCAAGGCGACTTACAGAGACTAGGGTGTGTGAACTATGCATCAGCTGCAGAGTCACTTACAATTACATCTCACCCAAAAGACGGAGCACAAGGAGATTAAGTGACTTGCTCAGGATGAGTCAGTGGCTGATGTGGGATTTGAACCGGGGACCTCCTGGTTACAAGCCCTTTTCTTTAACCACTTGACCACACAGCCTTCTTTCTACACTTTCCTTCTGCTCTTAATGTATTTACATTTGAACATATTTTACCAGACCATTTAAAAGATGCCTTCTGCGCTCAGTAAGTAATTGAGATGGATCAGGTGGCAAGGGCAATGCACAGATCCATTCACTGATCTGATTCATCACTTTTTCAGGGGAGACTGAGAAGTTGGAGGGGGAGGAGCCTGTAAAAGAGCATGGAAGAGACTATAGAAGAGGTTGCATTACTGGGGCTGATGGAAAGAGGAGAAATGAGGTGAATGTGTGAACGAGGTGAACTAAAACAGGCTCTTAATACAACGGCGGCAAGAAATGTTTTTGAGCTACAATTATTATATTTCAAATTGTATTGTATTGAGTTAAGTCATACCTAAAACTACCGCAGGCTGTCAGTATGATGGTTACATTTTAAACAACATCAATATTAAAATGAAAGACAAACTATCAGATACAACTCAAAAGTTTTATTCAAGCACATATCAAACATCTGAACAGCCGAAACGCTGTATTTAAATGAACACTTAAATATAAAAGGGGTTATTTTCTAACTTACCACATATAACGCACTACTTAAAAAAATGAAAAACTATAATAGGAGAACCGTGCGCAATGGGTACCGTATGCACCGCGGCGCTATGCACCAAGCACGGTGCTCAACGAGTGCACTAAGCACCGGGCGCACTGAGTGCACAGAGCACCGCGTGCACCACTATAACGTAGACACTGAGCACCATGCACACTATGTGCACCAAGTACCACGTGCACCGAGTGCAACGAGCACTGCCCGCACCAAGGAACTGAAGTACCATGGGCTGAGCATGCACCGAGGTACTGAAATACCGGGGAGAAACTGAAGCAGCGGTGCCTACCCTAACCGCCTGTAGTCACACGTCTGGTCAGTGCATAGCATATACCAGGGGACACACAGGCTGAAGATGCTGTGGGCGAATCTGTGGACGGAATACAATAAACAATAAACAATAGTAGTGGGAACACACTGCTGTTATTGTTCTTTTTTTTTTTGAAGGCCTGACGCAGCAAGGGGCTATTTTCATTTAGCTGTAGAAACAGGAGTCACTGATTCCGTGAAAGCGGCAAGCCAGCTTTCAGCCTGAAAGGCAAGGGAACTGCAGTAGACTCAAAGCTCTTTTTCAAAAAATGCTCAGATACCAACACAGAGGGTCTTACCTTACCGTCTTGGGCAAAAAGAGAAATGGTTTCCGTGGAATAGGCGGGACCGAAGATGTCATCCAGGAAGGGGCCTATCAGCAGCTCTGGTATAGAGAGCTCAGTGAATACCTACCAATAGGGAGACATATCCCATACATAATGTTTTGGTGGTGGTCTTTGAATTGAAAGGGAACGGATAACCGCATAACTCCTTTAAGAATATAGGCAAAGAAGAGTAAAGGTGAACAGGAGAGGAATCAATATATAAAGAAACAGAATAGAGCACGAAAGAAAGAAAGAAAGAAAGAAAGAAAGAAAGAAAGAAAGAAAGAAAGAAAGAAAGACTGTGTGTGGGAGAAAGAAGGAAAGAGAGAAACAGACTACCATATTACAGAGGATGTAATGATCTGTACAGCATGGATACAGTATGAAACTGAAAGGCCCTCTGTCAGCAGAAATCCAGTCAAAGATAAGTAGAGCTTTACTTTTTTTCTCTTCAGGCCTAGCTTTCGTCATTGTCAATGCAACCTTCACTCCCAGAATCAGCGCCCTGCCTGCTATTTCAGGAAAACAGGACAGACACCAAGGGAAAAAAAAAGTGAGACACTAACGGTGCCCATGGACTGAACTGGGGTCTGGAAAACCAGCTTGTTTACCTTGATAAGTCTGAATAATAACAACAAAAACAGCAATAATAATAATAATAATAATAATAATAATAATAATAATAATAATAATAATAATAATAATAATAATAATAATAATATAGGAGATAAGGTCCATTTTGTTGGCTACAATCATCCACCATAAAGCATCACTCTTATTTGGGTTTTAATTAGTGTTGTATATGTAAAGAGGTGACACGTACATATATAACTGTATACAATGTGTAGAAATACTAAAAGAAATGTCAGAAATGTCAGCTCATGTTTTTGCTTCATTCTCATCTCTGACATGGCTGCTGCAGAATGTTTATATCCAATTACATATTGTATGGTACGGCTTGACAATTATATTTACACAGCCTCGATTTCTGTGTAAATGACCAACAAAAGAAGAAGACATCTGTTTCTCAAATATGCATATATAGATATAGATGTTTGCATTTGAAATGTGTTTAAGAGGCAATTCCTGTGCTAAGGAAAGAATATGGATGACAGTACAATAATTTATCAGGTTAATAGATGATGCACCATGTACAGGACACTCTACTAGAGCTTGGTCCAAGGAAAGTTATTCTGTGAATGAAATTGCTTAAATGTCCATACAAACCAACAAGTGTCTTACTTGCAACCTCTTTCTGAGTTTAAATCACAGAACTCCATGAATACTTCACATCAATAGCCTTTTCCCATTCGTAGTAGCTTGCTTAAATAACAGAAACAAAATCATGGTTTTTCATAGTTTTACAGAGTTCATTATCGTTTTTAGAATTAAAATGATGGCTGTACTGCGCCAGTTCACTTGGCGTTTAATCTCCACTTAAACGTACAGGTCCAGATCCAAAGCAGACCTGGATTGGTGATTGCAGTCTATCAGTATGTATGAAAACTAAAACTGCACAAAAAACACTTCAAACAGAAAGGAGGCACGTGATCCATCATGTATTGGGAATCGCAAGAAATGACCAAGGACACATTGATTAATAAGTCAAAGCATCTTTGAAATCCCATTGATTTATAGTGGTTTGAATCAAAAACAAAGGTTTTGGAAGAAAAATAGAAGCAATAATTCTTTCAAATAGATAAAGTAGAAGAAAACTGTCAACCGCATGCATCTCTTCTATTCTCAAAGTCATATTTTTTTAAATGCTGCAGAAACGTTATGTTAGATACCACCTTCCTGTCAAAAGGCTTTGTCTTAGAGCAGGTTTTACAAGCTTTAATGCCCATTGGTGTATCACGTAAGATACCATACTGTATAATCCAGCCTTCAAACCAATTTTCCATAGAATTGTTTTCCTGGATGGGGTCTGCGGTCTGGTTACATAAGCATAGTCGTGTTTAACTTTGCAAAATTGCTTGGGCATTATAGGGTTAAGATGTGTCACTGTTTGGCACCTAATGTTCTCAGAAATTTTCATTTTGATGACACCTGGAGCCAAGCTGGTCACGAAATAATAGTCCCGTTCTTGTATCCCCGCATTAACCACAAAACACATACACAAGTCCGGTTAGTGTGTGAATTAGTGATTGTGGTGCAATACAGTTTTACAGTGGTACAAGTGAAGTGCTGTACCGGGTTTGTGCTGGCCTCTGGCGACAGCTCCGGAACGTGTTAGCCGTCTAGTGAATACACTCAACAATAGACAGTACAAACAAACACTCACGATTTATTTCACCAACAGTACGGGTCCTACCAGGTAAATTACACAACCAAAATAAAGGAACAGATAACATTGCTTCCACTCCTATTTATGCCGTCACTCATGACCCCTTGGTAAACGATTGCAGCTGTTTTTTTTATGATCTGCAGCTGCCACATCATTTCCCTTCCGGGTCACTGAGTTAATATACCGAAGCTCAGCCTCTTTTCTGCGTGACCGGCTTCCTTTTAACCCTCGGAATGAAGTGTCAGGCCAGATTCAGGTGAGTCCACATTCTGACTCTAGTTTACTACATAGGTAGATAGATTCAGGTGAGTCCACATTCTGACTACTTTACTATACAGATATACAGATTCAGGTGAGTCCACATTCTGACTACTTTACTATACAGGTACCCAGATTCAGGTGAGTCCATATTCTGACTGTAGTTAACTGTACAGGTAGATAGATTCAGGAGAGTCCTTATTTTGACTCTAGTTTAATATACAGGTACATAGATTCAGGTGAGTCGACATTCTGACTGTAGTTTACTATACAGCTATACAGATTCAGGTGAGTCCATATTCTGACTGTAGTTAACTGTACAGGTAGATAGATTCAGGTGAGTCCTCATTTTGACTCTAGTTTAATACACAGGTATATAGATTCAGGTGAGTCGACATTCTGACTGTAGTTTACTATACAGGTATACAGATTCAGGTTTGCTTCTGCAGGTATAATCTTTTTCAATAGCTGTGTAACACAGGTTTGCACACCACTGTGCCCACTACACTGCCCACATCCAGTAATTGAATACCTGTCTAAATATGAAGCAGTATGTTTTCAAGGTCTGGCTTTTCTAGCTCATAACTTTTCTGTTTTAACCACTAGGCCGCACTAGATCCATCTGTATGCTTTTGAAAACACACATGCAGTGTAACTCACAGGCTTTCATCTCACAGGAATCATCATCAATCAGACCACTGTCCATGCAGAAGGGCAGATGAATTATGCACTGCCTCCACAGCCTCCGTCTCTGTTAACATCAACAAGCTGCCTGCATCCTTGCCAACCATCTACCCTGCTTCATACTGTCAAACATCTTCTCTTAGTAATCCTCTTTCACTATGACACTACTAGCCCTTCACTATCACAGCACTACCCTTTCACTATGACCAGCGTCCACAATCTTCATTCACAATGACAGCACTACCCTTTCACTATGACCGTCGTCCACAATCTTCATTCACAATGACAGCACTACCCTTTCACTATGACCAGCGTCCACAATCTTCATTCACAATGACAGCACTACCCTTTCACTATGACCGTCGTCCACAATCTTCATTCACAATGACAGCAATACCCTTTCACTATGACCGTCGTCCATAATCTTCATTCACAATGACAGCACTACCCTTTCACTATGACCAGCGTCCACAATCTCCATTCACAATAACAGCACTACCCTTTCACAGCAACTGCAATCCTACTTCACTGACTTCCTCCTTTTTCTGTACACAAGCACTGCAAATCACTAATGTCTCCACTATTACCCCTCTACTAATTTTAAACCTTTGAGAATCTGTATGACATATATTTGTGAAGCCTTTATGACAGACTTTATTTAAATGCTATTTAAAAAAAATAGAAAATATATGTTAATATTACAAATACAAAATGGAGAAACACACATAATTAATTTAAGACTGGACTAAATGCTTCATGAATATACCCCTTTGTATTCAAGAATATACCCCATTTGTGTTTTTTTTTGTGTGAAATTAAGCCACTGTTTGTAGGAGGTTCAATATTTATAATTATAAATCTTTATAAATCTTCTACCCTATTTAAATTAAACAATGTTTTAAACACTATTAATCAGAGATTTGTTTGAAATGCTACACTATTGCATAGAAATAATGCTGGCACTGGATTGGCTAGGTGACTACAAAAGAGTTTGAAGAAAAAAAGCCCTACCTACAAGATCCACTGTGTCTGAATAAAACATCTGCAAATGATTAACATACTTTGTGGCTACCGTATAATAACAAGATATATAGTGAATGTTTTGAAAATAAGCATGAAATCATGTCTTCATTCCAATTCTTTTTAACTAACAATTCAAGGTAACTACGCACTACTATGCATATCCTTTGGTATTGATATAAGGCTGCAGCACACACTGGCATGTTCTCAAGCTCTGGCGTTTACTTTTGTGTCAGATGTATCTGTTGTGAGCTCAAAGCCTCCTCCTGATCACTGAGAAATGCTTTTTGTGGCGGAGCTGACAGGATTTGGATTGAAGTTTCGGATCTCTGGATTATAGGACAGCTTCAGAAAGAGATTCAGTCATGTGTGATGGGCCCTTCCCCTTTCCCAGCCGGACTTCTTTTTTATTTCAGTTGTATTAGTTGTTTTGTTGTTGAAAGTGTGCAATTTGTTTGGACCCAATGCTATCTATTCCATTTTGATGGCAAACTTGGTTGTGTTTCTGGAAGGAGAATCCACCCACTAATCAACACATCATCTCCTAGCACCATAAAAACTCAGTGTGGCTTTCATTCATGTTGCTTCTTTTGTTTGGCCTCTCAGTCACGCGCGGCGAGGCCAAACAAGGAGACGGCCTTCTTTAGAGTCTGGAGGTAGGGCTACCCTCAGCCATGGATTCCCTAAGGTTTCCTCCTACCAGTGCAGAGCGGTTTGTATTTAGTTTCTGCAGGGTGCGTGGCAGGCTGGGCTCCCTCGGTGCAGTTCATGCTTGGGGAGGTGTGCCCGTGTCTCAGCTGCTTCACTTTCCATTCATCCTTTTCCTATCTTTTGGGGGTAGGTGGCAGTGCACACTGCGGGTGTAGAGTTAACCATTCATCTGTCTTCATATTATCTAGCCATGGTTTGGCGGCTTTGTCTTTTGGGGGGAGGTGGCCCTACGTGCCACTTCCTATCTGCCGCACTAGACTGCATGATATCGTTTGTGTATTCACTAGCCGGCCAGCATTGCGGTTAGCTGTTGACCACCCATAGACAAGGTCTCCGGCCAAATTCATCATCCATCATTAAATCGTCTGTTCAATTGCAACTTAAATCATCCATCCATTGCAGATTCTCCATCCTCAAGTGTGATTCACATAGACAATCATGGTACTGCATGTGTTTCACTTTTCCCAAGTGAACCAGTTTTTTTCTTCTTCTTCTCAATGAACACAGTCAAAGAGCCATGGCTAACTTATTCATATAAGTTATAACTAGGGGTCTACCTAAATCAGAGAATTTACATATTTTTCCCAGGTAGGTTATTAAATAAAAATAGGATTATGTGTACATTTCGATGACCTGTTTAAACATTTAATATACCTATGTAGTTTATATTTCAGTGCACTATAAAAGCCTAAAAATAGTGGTACTTGTTTCCTTACTAAAATGGAGTGTTGTCATTTGTTAAAGGCAAGCATGCTGCAGACATTATCTGCCTCTGTGGTGTGAAGACTTTCAAGCTGGTTTTCTGAAAAGTGTTGCTTGTTTGTTTGTTCTGTTTAGCTGCCTCTGTAGTAGCCTTTCGTTTAATGTGTGATTCTGAAGCTAAATAGAGATCGATCACATTTTTTACATTACAAGATGTGCAAAACAATTTACCTACATCTGCATGTAAAGTTTCTTTGGGAAATTTCTTGACACGATCCTCAGCCGAAATATACTTAGCATTTTTTGCTTTGTTGTCCATTTTTGGTTTTTGACCTCCAATGCTGAAAACTAGATTTTAGCAACCTAAATCAAAATGACAATGCAACACTGACTTTGTCCCATCTCAGTAAAGGTCATCACATATATGCCAGTACAGACACACTGATAGGCTGATTTAAACATCGTTGTCATGTTAACAGTAAACCAGAACGTTAACCGCTTTGGAATACTTTATTTTTATTTTATTTGTCTAAGGAGGTTTTTTTTGTTAGTTTTTTTGCCTAAGTGCAATGCACACAGGACTGTGAAATGATAAAAAAAGCCTATCTAGAGAATAAGACACATAGTTTGCGTCGCTTGAGGTGCGCAGTCGTTCATTTAGTTTTTATTCCCAGTATGCATTGGCCCCTAAGGAGGTGAATTTCCCAATGACCCCTCCATTTCCCAATTTTAGTGAAATCTGCAAAGTCATGAATTAGGTAGCTTCATAGCTACAACAATACCTGTAAGATGAGTTGGATCTTGCTGTGCTGTTTCCTGTCGTCCCAGGTCACTTGGAAAAATGTTTTTGTCTGCCTGTGATACTGGGACCTTTTAAGTATGTATAATTACTCAATTAGCAGAGACGTTAATCATTTTACAATCAATAAATAACATATTATATTCAGTATAACACAACATGTTTTACATTTAAATACTTGTCATTCGTTACATGAACAAAAAATGAATGGGAAATTATACAAAGTCTATTTATCAAACAATGCATCAATATCATACTTAGGCTAACGCAGGTTAAAAACAGTTATACTAATAACCCAGAGAATATAGAGATTGGAGCTGAATGTATACAATTAAAGAATTAATAACAGTCATTATTGAATATTAAACAGTAAAGACACTGATTCATACCAAAACGAAACAATAAGTCAAATTAAACGAACTAGAGATATGTAGATAATTCAAAGTCTTCATTGAGTCCCTTGGGCATTAATGTGTTTAGTTTAAAATCCAAAAAGTTTCTCTTCTCAATAATTTAACAGCAACATCACCTCCTTTTCTACTTGCAGAAACAGTTTCTGTTCCTATGCATTTCAATGAATTTACATTACGCGCAAACCACTGAAATTCCTGGCTATCGGGGATGTAGGGTCATTTCGCCTTACTGCACTTTTATGGTTGCTTAATCTGGTTTTGAGAGGTCTAAAGGTTTTGCCAACATATCCACAGCCACACGGACACATTAATAGATAGACTGTGTTCAATTTAAAAGAAAGGATTACTTGTATTACATCTAATGTAGTGCAGACCGTTTTTAGATTTCTTTCTAGCTTACGTTTAGGTCTACGCACCGTAACAAACAACTTTGTTTACAAAGCGCAGGTTATTTTGCTTTTTTTGTGATGTAAAATCAGGAATGCATGAAGGACTGGCCCTAGGTCACCCAACAGGGAGGCGGGTCCATCTCTCCACAACTGGAAAACAAGAGAGTACAGCACAGCAACGCATTCAGGTAAGGTAGACTCAACTACAACTGAAAAAGAATGCATGTACAGCACTGTTAATCACAAACTATGACATTAGATCTTTAAGACACAGCATCCCCAGTCCATAAAGAAGACTACGGGATTATTTTAAAGGATTGACCAACAGAAATAAACCACCACAAGTGAGTGGTGAAGTCCACACCTGATTGCCTATAATCCAAAAGTACTACAGTATATGCTTATGCAGCACTGGCCTAGTAACATGGAATGATTGCTGGCATCTTTGAAAAAAATAAAGTATGTGTCTACAGTATTTGAGACCAGAACACAATGGGTATTTAAATTGAATTGATATGGCCACAAGAAATGTACGAGCTGTAAGGTTTTATATAAATTCTTAATATGTATATGTGCCCTTTTAAAAGGTAAATAACTGTGAGATTATTAACTCTGAGGTTTCATTATACTATATTAGCAACACACCCTTATTTCTGCTGACCAAATTCTGTATGTTGCTGTGACTGTGCTCAGAAACTAAACATCTACTCTGATGCCATGGCTGAGATAATAACATCTACTCTGATGCCATGGCTGAGATAATAACATCTACTCTGAAGCCATGGCTGAGATAATAACATCTACTCTGAAGCCATGGCTGAGATAATAACATCTACTCTGAAGCCATGGCTGAGATAATAACATCTACTCTGATGCCATGGCTGAGATAATAACATCTACTCTGAAGCCATGGCTGAGATAATAACATCTACTCTGATGCCATGGCTGAGATAATAACATCTACTCTGAAGCCATGGCTGAGATAATAACATCTACTCTGATGCCATGGCTGAGATAATAACATCTACTCTGAAGCCATGGCTGAGATAATAACATCTACTCTGAAGCCATGGCTGAGATAATAACATCTACTCTGATGCCATGGCTGAGATAATAACATCTACTCTGATGCCATGGCCGAGATAATAACATCTACTCTGAAGCCATGGCTGAGATAATAACATCTACTCTGAAGCCATGGCTGAGATAATAACATCTACTCTGATGCCATGGCTGAGATAATAACATCTACTCTGATGCCATGGCTGAGATAATAACATCTACTCTGATGCCATGGCTGAGATAATAACATCTACTCTGATGCCATGGCTGAGATAATAACATCTACTCTGAAGCCATGGCTGAGATAATAACATCTACTCTGATGCCATGGCCGAGATAATAACATCTACTCTGATGCCATGGCTGAGATAATAACATCTACTCTGATGCCATGGCTGAGATAATAACATCTACTCTGAAGCCATGGCTGAGATAATAACATCTACTCTGAAGCCATGGCTGAGATAATAACATCTACTCTGAAGCCATGGCTGAGATAATAACATCTACTCTGAAGCCATGGCTGAGATAATAACATCTACTCTGAAGCCATGGCTGAGATAATAACATCTACTCTGAAGCCATGGCTGAGATAATAACATCTACTCTGAAGCCATGGCTGAGATAATAACATCTACTCTGAAGCCATGGCTGAGATAATAACATCTACTCTGAAGCCATGGCTGAGATAATAACATCTACTCTGATGCCATGGCTGAGATAATAACATCTACTCTGAAGCTATTGAAGAGAAGCTATTCGTTGCTCTATTCAAAACTATTTTGTTCTCTGCTGTTTCCAGAATAAAGGCTTTGTTAATTTTGACAATCTTTGTCCAGGCTATTTTATTGTAAAGAAGACAAACCTTACAGAGCTAATGGGCCTTTTAATACGTCCATAATATTACTGTTAGTTTGTTTTTTCTTTAAGGCAATATGAGGAAAATAGCTTAAAATATTTTACAGGAAGCCTGTCTCGATATGAATGCAGAGGAATAGCAAGATCAAAGATGGGCAATTTAACAAGACTTCCAGTGGATTAGGATGTAACTCAGACATCTAAAATGTCACAATTGTCTGCCGCTTCATTGTAGAACAGTGAATATTGGAAAATGCTGATGGAAATCTGAGAGCAATCAAATAATGATGTTGGTTCTATTTGTTTAAGTAACCTCTCTGTCCTTGAGTAGGTAGAGAAATATCCAAAGACACAGCATGAACTCAGGGTAATACTTTATGTTTCCTAAGGGCTGTTCAGAATGCCCTTGACATATTTAAACAAACATCTTACATGGGAAGCTGTCACGCTGAAAGTCCCATTCTGTAGTCTTCAGTGTATCCTTTAACTCCCCACACATTTAGATATATTGAAACAATCAGCAATCCTAATGCAAAGTCTATAGCAAAGGCTATTAGTGACTGGAAATTAATATAACTCCCCTGCAATAATTGAAATACCCAGAGTAGTTGAAATCATCAGTAAAGCTGAGGGAACACATAGCCACTTTTTCAGGAACAGTGGCTTGAAACCTTATTTCAGGAGACTGGAATACCAAATGTGAAGCAACTGTGCCGTATCAAACCCCAAGTCTCCCTTATTTCATCATGGAGTGGCTTGAAACCGAGTTTCTTGAAACCAAGTTCCAAGCCACAAAGTGGCTTCGCGTTCCCTTGTGTTCCCTTGGTTATGACAGGAGTTTGATCGTCTCATTTGTGTGGTAGATTTGTATTAACAATTTCTGCTCACACTTCTCGGGGGCAAAATGTATTGAAACATTTCAGCCTGAAGCATTCCCCTCACGCCAGGTTGATGTCTGCTGATGATACCGAGCCGGTGTGGAGTCTGCGTCAGTGCTGGGCTGGCTGCCTACCTTGTTGTAAATAGTTCAGCTTTGTGCATTATATCTCGCTTAGTCTCACCTTGCTGTGATGAGGCTATGCAGATACTCAGGTTTTCAGAATAATTGCCTTTTAACATTCTGTTGTTAGTTTTGTGGATCATTTGGGAAGGCCCTGCTTTAAATTGTCTCTACAGTTTTCTACATGACATTTTTCTGGAATGCCCAATTATCATTTTTATCCCGGTTCACCGCTGCATGCGTCCTCTGAAACGTGTTCCTGCCAAGCCGTCATTTTTCGCACTGCGGATCCAAAGCAGAGCCACCAGACCTTAATAATTCCCACTGTAAACCCATGACCATTTGCATGACTCCCTATAATATTTTACCCTCCCTTAGCAGTATGAAACATTGTTTACCTGGAGAAACGATCCTATATTCCACACCTCATACAGACTGCAAAGAGTTGACAAACCTGCTTAATTCCACCAAAACTCAAAGACCAAAAAACTAAGTAAACCTTAATTAAAGATCTCATTTTGACAAACTGTCCTTAATTTCACATAACTTCCAAGCATATAAATCTAATTTTGATAATTTAATTCCTGCCTCAAGGGCTCTACACTGGAATGAATTCATGGGGGAGTAATATTTAGCCATCCAGTGTTTCACTACAGTATAGGGCTATCAAACTGTCGTTCTCTTTTGTAATATTTTTAATTCACTGACATTTGACATTAAATTGTAAGTTCTTACTGCCACAATACACTTAGCGGCATCATTTGTTAAAGGGTTTACTCCAGCCTGTTCATATTACACAACTAGAATCAACAGCTACAGTACATTATATAATCCATCATCTCTAAAGAACCCTCAGGTTGCTTGGTACTCGCTTTGTAACATTAGCGTGCAATTTTTCTTTTCGAACAGTTTGAAAACATGACCCGTGACACTCTTGAAAACATAAATTATTGCTAAATCTCATCAGAATATAAATTGTGTGTCGGTATGTTTACATAGTTTTACTGGATGAAGTATGGACGATGTTGCTTCTGTTTACATGTGTTTGCCCTCTATAATTACCTATGTGAGGAGAGGACTTTAAATAATAATTTTCTAATTACACTTTTATCGAGATTGCTTGGAAATTAATAGTCTGTGACTGTGCTCTTCCTCACTGAAAATATATGCTGCCATCCAAAGCCATGACACTCTGTCAACAGATGAGCATGTATTTCCAAGCAGTATCATCTACATTTCTTGACCAGAACATGTGGCTGATCAGGAAGTTTACTGATAAGAAAACAGCAGCACTTGGCCTTGCCTGAAATCATGTTTCATCAAAGATTTATATAATTTCAGGCTATTTTTAATCTGCTCACAGTAATTGCAGCTGTGACATTTCATTGCCTAGAGTGCTGAGGATAATTAATACTTTATTAAAACAACCACTGAGAAAATGGGAGTCTGTAGATTTGCACTTGCTCCTCACACCTAACTTTAAGGCGATTCGTTCACTTGTGTGCAAACAGCAATTACAATGGAGTGCTGTGGCACAGCTTTGACTTGAATATTTTTTTAAATGCTTTCTTTGTCCAATTTTCTGCCGAAAACCAAGCAGGAAAACAAAAGAACCTGAAAGCAATTATATTTTAGTGAATAAACATGTGTATAACATTTGCACTGCTTCTATGTTCAATTAGAAGTTGTCTTTTTTTATAAGTACAATATACTGCCATTTCTCTTCTATGTTCAATTAGAAGTTGGCTTTCTTTTATAGGTATAATATACTGCCATTCCACCTATCCCTCTCTAGCAGTTTGTGTATGTACAGCTTTTTCCAAACCCAGACCTACTTTCCCCAAATAAAATCATTTTATAGAGAATGCCATTATAATAAGCAGTGCAGTTGAACTATCAGGTCAAGTCATTTCCCTTTTTGGCTTGTGGGTGGGTAATACATATTCTGTACGTTAAAATCGCATAGCAATATTCTTTAACACATATCAAACATATGCCGGTACTGCATTTCTATACAAAAAGAAAGCCATCTGCACAGTGACACTGCTGGAGGTCTGGATCTTCCCACCAGTGCCTTAAAACAACATGGTCTCCTGCTGAGACCTGTGAAATGAAATGGCCTCCACAGGATCATTTATCCCATTTGATTTGTTTTATTTGCTCGTAAAAGAAGCCGCTGCAAGTTGTTTTATGAGACCACTCTGTGAGGAGGTGTCTGAATGAACTGGCATTTAAACAACAGAGAACTGGCATTTAAACAACAGAGAATGGGATACCAGCTTTATAGAGCTGTAGGCTTCCTTGTGGGGAGAATGAACTCAATGTTTGTAAAACTACAAATATGACACGATTGGTTATAGCAAGCGTCACTGAGGGTTCTGTGGTCAGAATCCAGTAACAGGGCTGGTAGCTGACTGTAGAATCCGCTGGGAATCTATAGATCAGAGGTGTCTCTTCTGAAATCTCCTTCCCTTGATATAATGCTGTCTTATTGTCATCCTGTGGGTTAGATTTGCTGTGTTTTATAAATAGCTTCATGATATATTTGATAGCTTGGGCTGTTGCTTACTAGTGTGCTACCAATGACCTGTGAGAGATTTCCTGCCACTGTAATACTTAAGCATTAAAGAGGAATAACCCAGGACATACCCTTGGACATTGCCTTTCAAGGATTTTGTCTTTTTTTTTACATAAAGAGAATACATTGCAAACTATAAAATGTATATATACACTATCTATCTATATATATATATATATATATATATATATATATATATATATATATATATATATATATATATATATATATTATGGTAACTTCAATCTGGAGCCCTTTCTTGTTTCCATGCATCAATGAACCATTTTACTATTGCCTGAAGATAAACACTGTAGATAAAATCTCAATTTAAAGTTTCCCAAACTTATTTCTACTTCTAGATTTAACACCATCTTCAATTCATCAAAGTCTGGTCCTTGTTTATTATCATACAACCCAGGGGAAGAGAACAGTTTTGCAGCACTGGCAACATAATGAAACTCCGATAACCTGCTTAACAATGGAACACAACACAGGGTTCTGTCTCTTCTTAAGATTAGCAGCCACTAAGATTGTCCTCCCAGTCCCCACACTCCTGTAACGAGTTTACATGGACACAAGAACCTGGAAGCTGACCAGTAGAACGACTACACTTCATGTCCCAGGAAGTTACTAATTGCTAAAATGTGATTGACTATCCAAAGAATATGACAAATGAACTTGACCTTGGGGAAAATATTCAGGGCCATAGAGGTTGGTGCAACAAATGTGTAACAACATTAGTTTTGATTTGTTTAATGTCCATTAGTGGTTCATTCAATTTGCCACATTACTCTCACATTAATCTCTAAAGACCTTGATCAGAGAATATCCAAAGTCAGTATTCAAAATTGCAGAATATAGTGCTCGATGTCACAGTTCACTTGAAATGAAAATGCACAAAAGCAACTAAAAATCACAGATTTAAAAAATGCATCCCAGTATCTAAAACTGTTTAATGATTAATTTTTACATTACTGTAGCTTGTCTTGTTCGCTTTGTATTTGCTGTATTTTCATCATGTGAAATTGGGGGAAGTGCTGTGTAACTACACAGTAAAGACAGACTGATTTGACATGCGAGCAAAAAAAAAACTGGTGACTAAGTCGGAAATTGTGTTACGACAGATAAGTGCATTAATTTGTTACATATATATACATATAATGGGGATTGATTTTGTTCTTTATACAAAGGTGATAAAACACAACTGAGGTGTATCTGGGTAATGGGTATCTGAGTTCTGACTGTGTGTGTGTGTGTGTGTATGTGTGTCTATCTCTCTCTCTCTCTCGCTGAGGTTTGTGGGATTGTGGGAGGGGCTTGTGAGGTGTTTGAGGAAGCTGGAGGTTTGTAGGAGGAAGGTTTGTTTGAATTGAATTAATCCTTTAAAATTATTTAAAAATAAAAAATAAAAAAAAAGTTTTTCTTTCTTTATTAAATTAATTGTTGTGAGTGTGGGAGGGCTGACTCAGCCCCGGCAATGGGGTCTCATTCAGGGGGAGCGGCAGGTCTGACTCGCCGGCATGGCTGTCGCTGTGATCCCGACAGTGCTGTATCGGTGGAGGAATGTTTGCTTGCTGTGAGTGAGGTAGTTGGAGAAGATAAAATAAGATCAGCATCACGTATGAACAAACGATTAGTTATTTTTTTTAGTGATACTCAAGATGTAGACACACTGGTTCAGGAGGGGTTTGTGGTGAGGGGGAGTCTGGTGATGGTGTCCCCGTTAGCTACCCCAATAACTAAAATCACTCTGTCCAATGTCCCACCGTTTTTAAAAAATGAACTGTTAGAAAAAGAACTAATGAGATACGGGAAGTTAATGTCTCCGATTCGGTTTGTACCTTTGGGATGTAAGGATCCCAAATTAAAACATGTATTGTCTTTTAGAAGGCAGGTTTTTTTGTTATTAAATAAGCCCAATGAAGAAATCGATGTAGCTTGGACCTTCAATGTAGAAGGGAGTCATTGTGTAGTTTTTGCGAGCACTGACACATTACGATGTTTTAAATGTGGAACTCATGGGCATCAACGGAAAAACTGCCCGGTAAGAGAGAGTGAGGGTGTACAGGAAGGACAGGGTGAGACTGGTGGGGAGGCTGTCAGGGATGATCGGGGAGAGCAAGAGGATGAGCCGCTGCAGTCAGAGATATCTGCGGGATCGAGTGAGCAGGCAGAGCCTGCTGTGGTACAGTTAACAGGGCAAGAAAACAAGGACGGAGATACTGCTGACAATCAAGGTTTTATTATGGTTGAAAAAGGAAAAGAAATAAAAACAGATAAAACTGTTAAAGAAAATGAGAGCGTGTTGGAGCGGAGCTCTGGAGCGGTCTCCTCGGATCTTGGGCTGAGCTCAACACACCCGCTTTGAAGCGGGTGGTGGGGGTTGCACCTGGGTCTGATAGGAGACTGAGGTCCGGGTTGGGTGGCCACAGCACTGCGGGAGTGGAATCCCGTGGTGCGGGGTCTCCTGATTCGAACCCTGGGGAGTCACGGTAGCTCTGGGTCTCAGCTTGGGGCTGCGGTGCCCCTTGTTCAGAGGGAGAGGATCAAAGCGCTGAGTCTCTACTTGGCGCTGTTGTGAATCCGTCTCTGCCTGACTCGCAACAATCAGCAGCGGTCGAAGCGGGAGAAGAAAACCTGAAAACTGCAGCAGTAACGGTGGAGAACGACAGCAACGATGAGTATGAGGAGGGATGGACGAGGCAGAAGAAGGAGAGGCCTCGGACTCTTCGCTTTTCTCTAACATTCCTGACAGCCAAACTGCCAAGAAAAAGTTGTACTCGGCAAATGAAATAGGTGAGTTTCTGGATGTGACTAAAGGTAGGAGAGGCATTGATATAAAGCAGACCTTTCCAGATTTAAAACTGTTTTTGAACTCGGCGCATATAGCTCTTAAAAAGCTACAATAAAAGAAATAGATCAGCCAAAGCGGTATAGACTTAAAAAATTAATGCAAACGGTAAGGAAAATGTTGAACCAGAAAATTAAAACGTAATGTTTCTAATGGATACGTTTCATAAAAAATATATATCATTTACTGTTTGTTTTTCTTGGTTGTTTTAAACCTTTTAGCCCTCATGGATAGAATTAATTTTATTTCTTTTAATATAAATGGTTGTAGACAAAATTTTAAGAGAGCACAATTATTTGAATTTTTAGAACAAAAGCGGGTGGGGGTGGCTTTTATTCAAGAGACGCACACAGATCTAGATAACGAGGCTGGCTGGTTGTCTGAATGGAGAGGGAGGTGTGTGCTGAGCCATGGATCGAACAATAGTGCAGGGGTGGCGGTGCTCTTTCGACCAGACATGGAAATGAATATTTTAGAAATTAAAGAGATCATTAGAGGGCGGATGATAAAAGTAAGAGCTGAGATAGGAGGCAGCTTTTATGTTTTTATTAATGTTTATGCTCCCAATATAGGAAGAGATAGGATTTTATTTTTAATATTCTAAAGGAAAATCTTGTAACAATTAACGATGATATTTTGATATTAGGGGTGATTTTAACTGTACAGTAGATTTTAACAATGATAGGAACAGTGTTGAACCTCATCCCCGTCAGCGACAGAGTTGGCTGCAATTTTAAAATCCAATGACTTGGTTGACGCCTGGAGGTGTCTGCATCCCACCACTCGACAGTACACGTGGTCGCATTGCATCTCTCACCATATAGTCAGAGCTAGATTAGACAGGATATATATACCCAGATGTCATCTTAATACATTTATAAAGGCAACAATAACACCGAATAGTTTATCTGATCATCACTGCTTAATAATCACAGCAATTAAAAATAAAGAAATACATAGTGCACCATATTGGCATCTAAATGTTAAATTATTACAAGATGTTCATTTCACAAAACAATTTCAAGATTTTTGGCAAAAATGGAAAGAACAGAAAAGTCAATTTAAAAATTTAAGGCAGTGGTGGGATATAGGGAAGACACAAATTAAGTTATTGTGTCAGCAGTACACCGCAGACGTAAACAAGTCATTGAATGCAGTCACGAGAGAGCTGGAGAGAGAAATCCTCCAGCTTGAAACTGAGCAGAGCACAGCAGCACAGGAGACCCTGGGGAGCGAGAGAAGCTTTAAGCAGCCTGCTGGAGGAGAAAGTGCGGGGGCACAAGTGAGATCCAGGTTCATAGAGTTGAGAGACATGGATGCCCCTACAAGTTTCTTTTTCGGGTTGGAGAAGAAGAGAGCCAATAGTAAACGGCTGCATTGTGTCCGGTTGCCGTGCGGCAAGGAGCTGACAGGCCAGGAGGAGGTCAGCGAGGCTGCAGTGCGTTTTATGAGGAGCTGTATGCCAGTGAGCCATGTGATCAGGCGGATATCAACACGTTATTGGAGGGGCTGCCCAGACTGAGCCAGGAAGAGCAGCATAGTTTGGATATGAAACTGTGTTTCCAGGAGTTGAACACTGCTGTCATGAAGCTAGCAAAAGGAAAAGCTCCAGGGATAGATGGACTGCCAGCTGAGTTCTACCAGCACTTTTGGAAGGACCTGGGACCTGACTTGTTTCTGGTGCTACAGGAAAGCCTGCAGGCAGGGGAGTTGCCGCTCAGTTGCCGGAGGGCTGTAATTAGTCTGTTGCCAAAAAAGGGATTTGTGTTTAATCAAAAACTGGAGACCAGTAGCGCTTTTATGCTGCGATTTAAAATGTTTTTCAAGTGTTTGGCAATGAGATTGAAAAATTGCATGGACAAGATAATTCATCCAGATCAGACTTATTGTATACCTGGGAGAGCAATTTTGATAACATATTTTTAATAAGGGATTTTTATCATTAGCCAAAAATGGTGATTTTAATGTGGGTCTGGTTTCCTTAGACCAGGAAAAAGCCTTTGACCGCGTCGACCATTGCTACCTTTTAAAAGTCTGAAGCCTTCGGTTCGGCCCTGGCTTTATTAAATGTATTAAGCTCTTATATAACAATGTTTTTAGTGTTTTAAAAATAAACAGTGGGTTGAGTAGACCCTTTCCAGTGTGCAGGGGATTAGGCAGGGCTGCTCCCTGTCGGGATGCTGTACGTCATCTCTATTGAGCCCTTGCTGGCTCGGCTGAGGAGCAGGCTGGTGGGCTGGACAGTGCCCAGCTTGGCCCCTGTGGCCACAGTGAGAGTTTCAGCCTACGCTGATGATGTTACTGTTTTTATCAGCAGTAATAGAGATGTTCAGGAATTGCAGCAGAGCCTTAATATTTTTCAGAGCGCCATCAGCAAGGATAAATTGGGCCAAAAGTGATGCATTTTTGTCAGGGAGCTGGCAGGAGTGCGGCCCTCCTTTATTGCCCCAAGTGTTGAGGTGGGGTAGGACTGGGATGAAGGTGCTGGGAGTGTACCTTGGTACAGATAATTATATGGAGCAAAATTGGGAGGGCATGATAGAGAAGGTGAAGGCTCGATTAAATCAGTGGCGAGGGCTGCTGACTCAGCTGTCTTACAGAGGGAGGGTTCTGGTGATTAATAATCTGGCTGCATCAATGTTATGGCACAGGTTGGTGTGTCTAGATCCGCCGAGAAACCTAGTAGACAGCATTCAGAAGCTTTTGTGGAGTTTTTGGGGAGGCAAGCACTGGCTAAGGTCGGTTGTTTTGTACCTGCCTCGTGATGAGGGCGGGCAGGGGTTGGTTAGCATCGCCGGCAGGGTGGCAGCTTTAGAATGCAGGCTTTGCAGAGACTCCTGTACACTGGGGAGGGAGCCCACTGGAAGAGGTTAGCCTGCCTCTTTCTCAACAAAGTGGAGGGGTTGGGATTTG
Source organism: Acipenser oxyrinchus oxyrinchus (assembly GCA_030684275.1). Taxonomy (NCBI): domain Eukaryota; kingdom Metazoa; phylum Chordata; class Actinopteri; order Acipenseriformes; family Acipenseridae; genus Acipenser; species Acipenser oxyrinchus. The sequence goes on along the minus strand of CM060255.1, from coordinate 2,051,823 downwards.
GCATTCATTTGTTTTGATTAACCACCTCGCTCTGGATAGATCTTCTCTACCCCTTTTATAATAGTGTTTTAAAGGTGTGGGGAACACTAATAGTGCAGAGGGAGGAGAATATGACAGCTCAGAATCTCTTAGAAGAACCACTGTTTTTAATTCTCTCATTTCAGCGCAGTGCCTTCAGTCTTTAGCACTGCAGGGCAGTTTTGTAAAAGCAGGTCTTACTAGGTTAGGACAGCTTTTGGTGCCTGGACTATCTTGCTGGCTGAGTGCAGCTGAATTGAAAGATATGTTGGGCTGGCGATGTGAGAGGCAGGCAGCGAAGGTGCTGAGGGAGGTGAGGGGCTGTCTGTCTCCAAGGCTCAGGGAAGCTCTGGAAGATGAGGCAGCGAGAGAGGAGAGGGACAAGACACTAAGTTCCCGGAGCTGCTGGTGTCTCCTTTAGAGGGAGAAGAGGAGCAAGGGGAGGAGGAAGAAAAAGGAAGGATTTTGAAAATGCACAAAATGAAACATCTAAACTTTAAAAATCTGGAAAGTAAAGATGTGTATAAATTATGCATAAAAATAGCCCACTGCAGAGAGTTAAAGGGGTGGTAGATTCCAGATGGAGAGGCCACCTAGAACTAGGAGAAGAGGGGAAACCAGAATGGAGGGTACTGTATAAGCTTCCTCTGGATAAGAGAGTAGGAGATCTACAGTGGAGACTAATACATGGTATACTGGCCACAGGTAGGCTCCTTCATAAAATAGATCCCAATATTAACTCAGAATGTGCTTTTTGTGCAGAGGAAGAAACTGTGTTTCATGCATACAGTGAGTGTAAGAGGCTAGACTCTCTGTTTCAACTCCTTAGCGGAATGTTAGAGATGCTGGGAGTTGAATACACAAAGATTATGTTTATTTTTGGAGTCCCCTACAAGAGGAGGGATAGTAAAATATGTGCAATAGTTAACTTTCTTCTAGGGCAGGCAAAACTGGCCATTCTGAAGTCTCGGAAGAACAAGCTGGCAGGCTTAGGGCTGACTCAGGTGGACAGGCTGTTCAGAGTGATGGTGGTGAGCAGGCTTAAGGTGGATTTCGCCTATTTTAAATTGGTTCATGACTTAGAAGGTTTCCAGATGAAGTGGTGTTTGAGAGAGGCAATCTGTTCACTGAGTGAGGAGGGAGCCTTAATGTTTTTATTTAATTTTTTTAGTCTTGTTTTTAGGAATTTAAAGCGCTGTATTTGTAGAGGTTTTAATGCTGATGTGTTGGGGAGTTTCCTAGAGTCAGTATTGTTTTTCTGTTGTTTTTTTGATAGATTCTTTGTTTTATAAATCTTAATAAAGGATTGTAAAAGTCAAAGTCTCTCTCT
>CM060255.1:2025234-2049975 GCA_030684275.1 Acipenser oxyrinchus oxyrinchus | reverse complement strand
AAACAAGAAAACTCAGGTTTATTATTTATCAGTTCATTTTGAAGTTTCTCATGTGACTACCATGTGTTCTGCTGGGTGGGTGGGGAGTGGAGATGGCTGATGGAAATATACACAGCAGAGCAATGAGCTGAGGAGGAATTGGCCTGCCAGAGATAATGAATGAAATACACAGCTATAGTACAGAGCAGGCAATCAGGTCTTTTGTAATAGGAGGGAGGGGCAAAAACATACAGTGCAAGTGACACCTTTTCAGAGACTGAGTGAACCATTTTGCTGCCAGCTGAGTTAATTTAGACATCAGTCATCACTGCATTTTTATTTCAGGTACTGAATGCTAACATCAATCTCAGCATTTTCTCAGTGCAAGCATTTAATGGTGAAGAAACATACAAATCTTGCACAGAACATATTGCAAAACTTTTTAGTGTCTAGGTGTTCATGACCTGCATATTTGGGTACCAGGTCTTCAAGTAGTAGCTTTAATAGCCCATTAAACATATCCCAAAACTAAATAAAAAACTTCTGCTTCATGACAGTTTGCTACAGTACATTGTGCTCTACAGCGTGCAGCAATCATTAACAACGGCTGCCCAACCAAGTGAGTGAATCATCATTGATTATTATAGGTAATTGATCATGATTCGCAGAAGAAGGCTCAATAATCATTGAGCCTTACTGAATAATGAAGGAGAACATTAAAGGTCAGTCAAATGTAAATCTATCAACTGTAATGTCACCATGCCATAGTAATGCAAGATTATACCAATTCAGGGCTCATCAAGGAATGCTGCACATTCTATGGTGCATTCTCATAGAATGGCGCATTCTCTCAGGCTCTTTTAGGATCATTCCCTTTTTTATATGATGTTGATTTGGGGTTGATTGTGGAATTAGTATGAGGGTCTGCAGGGTTTGATCCACCAGCACACATGAAGTTGAACCTTCATGACACCAGGATTTATTTTACACTTCCATGCTGTCTTTCAGAGGTGCAGACCTGGATGTCAAAGAATGAGCTTCAATTCATGCAACACCAAGGCTCTGCTTTTCACTCCATGGCGTCGATTCGGTACAGCTTCCTTCTTGCTTTCGATGGTAGTCTTTTGCTTCCTGCATCAAATGCCTGGAATCTGGGATGTTCTTACATTTTTATGAACCTGTCCAATGATAAACATGACTGTTTGTGTTTCGCTTACAATCTATCTGGTAAGGAACTGACAAGGAGCCATTGTGTTCTTCCAGAATAATCTTCGTTGACTAGAAGTCTCCTTGGAAATCAGCTGTCCTAGTTTATGCCCCAGTGAGTGATACGGGCATGTTTGTTTTTCTTTACATTTTTAACATGTCTGTATTTCTGTTTTTAATCACATGGTGAAGCCAGTCTGCTGTATTTACACTGAAATCCAGATATGTAAAAAACAAATTCCATAATGGGTCCCGACATTCCCAAACCCTATCTCCTCCGCTGATCCATTTCAGATGTTCTATCCTCAAATGCAGTGACTCCTAGCTGTGGAGCATAACGTGAACCCTGTTAAAAGGCTCGGAGGATTAGCGGTGCATGCTCTGCAAAGTAAGATTTGTATTATGGCTAAGATAAATACTGTAACATGCTGCTCTGCTTATCTTGGCAATTTGCTCCTACAAGGTTCAATGCCTTTCTCCTAGATGGCTCCTTACTCATATTTCTCCTTTCCTATGAAGCTTTGGGTAGTTTCCGTGGAGACAAAGTAAAATCAACAACGTTTGTATCTTTATTTTAAGAATGTTAAACAAATAAAAAACCGTGCATGGTTTGGTGCTAACTGAAATGTGTTTAACCCAAATGGTCTATGCATGGGAAAAGATTAAACAACCATATGGATTGTTGCTTATTTCATCAGGCTGGTTGTTCAAGCCCAACTGTAACACAAGCATGAATAGCATAGATGGAATCTGTGGCACTGCCCAGTTAAATAAAGAGTCTTGGGGAGACATGTATATGGAATAACTGGCTTGTCTACACTTACTGGACAGCACATTGTGGGAGATCTAGGGGACTACCAATTCCAATTACTTACATTGCAATATTGTTCTGTTCATGTACTTGCAGGCCTATTTGATCTCTGATAGTTTTAGAGAGCTGGTAGTACCTGTATGTAAAATGACCAGCTCAAAAACTGAAGAAAGGTTAATGTGTACATATTTGTGTATGGTATAACCCTAACCCCTTTCTGATACAATTGTGTACTTACAGATTATTGTGCAAAAAGATCTGATCGCCACATCTTTGATTGTCTTTTGAACGGTCAACTGAGAGGCAAATCTAGACATCCTGTTAGCAGTTTTTTACAGTGAACTTGAAACATCTACATATTCAAATGCTCAGTACTGTATGTGCATGCTGCTTTGTCTCCTGGTGCCTTCGGTAATTTATTTTAAAGCAAGATCACTCTCTAAGTATTAACAAGTACTAGGGTTAGGGTTAGGGTTCTATTACCTTTTAGCTAGCTAATATGGGCTTTCCTTTTGTGTTAAACAAGCAATAAAAAGCTCAACATGTGCTTGATTTATTTGTATTTTCAGCATCGAACTGTCCCAAACTAGACATGTTTGTGTTGAGTTATTCAGTGCAATCCTCAGAAGTTTCTGAATGGAGACACCTCAGTAGCACTCAGACAGTTTCTTCCATTCCTTTCAAAAGGTTGCTACTGTACTTGTTACTCTGTTTGTCACAGGTGGTCTAGCCAATTACCCAGATGTCTCATCATTGCACCACTTCTCTCGCCGGAGCACTTCCTAAACTAATGAAAACCTGTTTGTGGCAGGTTACAGTGGGAAAGTGAAACGGAAATCTCCCTGGAGTTAATTTGCGCTAGCAATGCAAAGCTACCTGTCGAGGTTCCTGCAATACCCCTGGAAGGGAATGTCACATGAAGCTGCAGTAATCTGGGAAGGCAGCTGTGAGTCCTTTGGCATTTCTTAAACATTTTTTCCAAACTACAAGCAGATGCTACCATTCAGCCCTCAGCATCACAGACTCGCAGCACTTACAGATGTGACCGAAGAACCGGAACAGCCCCTTTTGAAGTGCAGCCATACTTGGTTGGGTCACATTGAAAGTTGCTTGAGATCTGAAATTCAGTATTGATCATCCACAAGGTGTGTACTGATACTGCATGACATTGGCCCCTGTTACTTTTAAATAATCAATGCCTCAAACATGTGGGTTTTCAAAGCATTTCACCTGGCTAGATGATACTAATACAAGAGCCTGACACGCTCTGGTCAGAACTCTCAATGTGATCGGAGGAAGTTAGAAGTCAAGGATGAAGCCGTTGTGCTTTTTTTATCCATATTGTATATGCAGGTGTACAGAAAACAATTTCCTCTTACTTCTTAAGAGTCCCCTGTTCTGTAAAAGTGAGAATTCAACACCGTGCACAGCATTCTACAGCAGACTCAGCAGTGGTGTCTCAGTGGCTGGGTAGCAAATGATGACTGCTCAGGAAACCTTGCTGTAGTGGAGAGCTTAGTAGCAGTCCATGCTGAGCCTGCATTGGCAATTTGAACGATTTAGGCATTCTGAACTTTAAAACAAACTTAGACTGATAGCTTGATTCCCACAGGAAACAATTTACAACACATCAAACACTGACATTTTGCAAACTTTTACATTTGGCTAAATAACATTTAAATTAAAATAATACATCAACTGAGATTGCTTGACATTTTTGAATACATGCCGGGCCACTGAATGAATAATAAAAATAAAATAAAACCTTTTTTTTTTTTTTAAATGAACACGTATTCTGCTAAATGAAAGCTTCTTGCTAAAATACCTTTTTTTCATTCTAAAATGAATCCAGAAATGACAAATAACTTACAAAGACTATGTGGAAGGGTGGGGATATTCACTGACACGGGAGACAGAAGATTTTATTTGCCAAATAAAACAGGTGCCCAGTTTTATTTATTTTCTTTTCTTAATCTTTTTTATTTGTTTTAGCCCACAGAGGGCGCTGTTGTCCGTGGCCTGAATACTGTCAACAGTAAAATAGGGCCACTGGGTACCCAATACAGGTATACCGTTCCGTGCACCTACAAGTGCTCGAAAATAATAATGAAAACAAAAGGCAAAAGAAAAAGGGAAAATAAAACACAGTAATAAAACTACAAACAAAAGTGCTGCTTACGCAGTGCCCCCACTGCTGCTAAGCTGGTCAGAACGGGTCTCCGTCCTACACTCAGCTGTTCCTATACACTGGGGGTGGCCAGGGTTCCCCGTATACCAACACATGCCCCCTCGGGTACGTAATTATTTCTTTTACTTTGTCAATTTGTTTTTAAGGAAGGCTGTCTCCCTCAGCCAGGCTCGCCTGATCCTTGTTTCACTCTAGCCTCTTCTGCCAGCGTCAATGTATATCCCCGAACATGGCCACCCGAGTGCACAACCAAGCACAGTTTTTATGGGCCAAGAAATCTCCTGAGGCCCGCCTCTCAGCCACTCAGATAGAGGGGAAGCACACACACCCTCTTCCCCACCTCTCCGTGTCATCGCCATGACCGACAGGCGGATCCTACGAGACTGCTGCCCTCTACCTGCAGTCCCAGGCATGTGTCAGATAGTCAGTCCAGATCTCCTCTGTTACATACTGCATAAAAAATGTGCTATGAATACAGAAACAGAATAAGTATTTTGTGAGTGAACGTTTGATTTATTTTCAAACAGTTTTTTGTGCCTCCCCACTTGAGTGAGTTCAAACAACAGCCATCTGACTTATACTAAACAAAAGTAAATGTATGCAGTAAAGCCAGTTGGCTGAGATCTACTAAAACAATCATCTTTCTGCCTCTTATAGTAAAGGGAGTGGAAGTTTAAAAAAAAAAAAAATTTAATCCAAGTCTTTCTGATTAATTGTCCACAGTGCAGTGTTTGCATAACCGTTTCAGATGAATTATCGTTTATAATGAAGACAAAGGCTGGGCAGCCCTGCTGCTGGTTCTACAGTGCTGATTGGATTCTAGTTCCTGGACACAGTGTTGGCAATAAAAGACACACTCAGCCACAGATTTATGAAGATGAGCACAGATTAGTAGTGAGTTATCAGAAGAACGGAATGGAAGATGAGCACAGATTAGTAATGAGTTGTCAGTAGAACGGAATTGAAGATAAGCACAGATTAGTAATGAGTTATCAGTAGAACGGAATGGAAGATGAGCACAGATTAGTAATGAGTTATCAGTAGAACGGAATTGAAGATGAGCACAGATTAGTAATGAGTTATCAGTAGAACGGAATTGAAGATGAGCACAGATTAGTAATGAGTTATCAGTAGAACGGAATGGAAGATGAGCACAGATTAGTAATGAGTTATCAGTAGAACGGAATGGAAGATGAGCACAGATTAGTAATGAGTTATCAGTAGAATGGAATTGAAGATGAGCACAGATTAGTAATGAGTTATCAGTAGAACGGAATTGAAGATGAGCACAGATTAGTAATGAGTTATCAGTAGAATGGAATGGAAGATGAGCACAGATTAGTAATGAGTTATCAGTAGAATGGAATTGAAGATGAGCACAGATTAGTAATGAGTTATCAGTAGAACGGAATTGAAGATGAGCACAGATTAGTAATGAGTTATCAGTAGAACGGAATGGAAGATGAGCACAGATTAGTAATGAGTTATCAGTAGAACGGAATGGAAGATGAGCACAGATTAGTAATGAGTTATCAGTAGAACGGAATGGAAGATGAGCACAGATTAGTAATGAGTTATCAGTAGAATGGAATTGAAGATGAGCACAGATTAGTAATGAGTTGTCAGTAGAACGGAATTGAAGATAAGCACAGATTAGTAATGAGTTATCAGTAGAATGGAATTGAAGATGAGCACAGATTAGTAATGAGTTATCAGTAGAACAGAATCGTCACTTGGTACATCAATAATAATATGAGTGCAACACAGCATTGGGTCTGCAGTCACATTCTTGGAAGTGGGCTGCCAAGTCTACTTTCAGGGATGAAAAGGGAACATGTTTATGGCTTGAATCTTTTCCTTTATTGCTGTTTTATTGTATTATTGACTTTTTTGCATCACCTGCTCATGAAAGCAGGTGGCCATGCTCTGCAACTTAGATCAGGTGGATAATTAGCAAGCTTGTCAAATTTGCAGAGAGCACTGGGTGGAAAGGTGGCAAAATTACATTTAATGTGAACAAATGTAAAGTGTGTAGGATCCAAATACCAAATGGATGTATCGAACAAGAATAGATCCATTGCAGTTAGTAACCAGGTAGTGTGGGGAAGCAATCAAAAGGTAAACAGAATGCGTGGGTATGTAGCCATTAGTGTAGAGTACAATATCAAAGGAGGTTATGAAGAGTCTGTATAATACACTGGTTAGACTGCACTTAGAGTACTGTGTACGATTCTGGCCACCACAAAGATATTGTCACTCTGGAGAGAGTCCACCAAAGAGCAACCAGACTAATCCCAGGGCTTAAAGGAGTGAGCTTTGAATATAGCCTGAAAGAACTGAATCTATTTACCCTAGAATGAAGAAGAATTAGGATGGGCGCAGTTGAAATCTTTAAAATCTTAAAATGAATTGACAAACTCTAACCAAGAGGGAAAGAGACATTTCTACACACAGAGAGTGGTGAGGGTATGGAATGGGTTACATTGTCATGTTGTTGAAGGAGACATTTCTACACACAGAGAGTGGTGAGGGGATGGAATGGGTTACCTAGTCATGTTGTTGAAGGACACACTTCTACACACAGAGAGTGATGAGGGAATGGAATGGGTCACATAGTCATGTTGTTGAAGGACACACTTCTACACACAGAGAGTGATGAGGGAATGGAATGGGTTACCTAGTCATGTTGTTGAAGGACACACTTCTTCACACAGTGGTGAGGGAATGGAATGAGTTACATAGTCATGTTGTTGAAGGACACACTTCTTCACACAGAGAGTGGTGAGGGGATGGAATGGGTTACCTAGTCATGTTGTTGAAGGACACACTTCTACACACAGAGAGTGATGAGGGAATGGAATGGGTTACATTGTCATGTTGTTGAAGGACACACTTCTTCACACAGAGAGTGGTGAGGGTATGGAATGGGTTACCTGCTCATGTTGCTGATGCAGAATCACTGGAATGCTTTAAACCCAACTTGACAAAGTTTTGTGATAGATAAATCAGCTACTAGCAACCGACCGAGATGTACTAGTTGTACTGAATGGCCTCTGTTTGTTTGTACATTTTCTTATGTTCTGATGCTCTTATGTAAAGGTTGTACAACCCAAACCTAAACAGTTTAAATTATTGGTTTGCCAGTAGGCATACGTGTAAGGATTGTGCTTGGCTGGATACCCTTGTTATATAACAAAAGCATATTGCCTTGCAGCCAGAAAATGTTTTGCAGGAAATTAAGTAATGTTAGTCTGGGCACATCTCTAATGATTACAGGACTGTGAGATTCTAGATATCTGCTGTCACTGAAATAAAGCAACTGGCTTTCTGGCGGATGCCAAGTTTAGGAATAAATAATCTGTTGTGAAAAATACTAATGACTGTCTGTGCTGTAAAAAGAATTTGGATGAAGTCTCAAAACAAAATTGAGTTCCCTTTTAGAGATGAATTTATAAGAATAGCCTCTGAAATAAATCATTTCATTTGCAGCTGAGTCCTGCATTTGGCAACACACTGAATCAACGTAATAATACCGCTAAACAGACTGTGGCCACATTATAAAATGCAAATGTAAAAACGCTTTTTAATAACTATTATTTCCTATTAAATCCATAGTACAGCAAGTGATACATGATCCCAGTAGCTATTTAAAAAGTAATGACTATCCTGTTCTAGCAAATACAATCTTTACCTTCTACTGAAATAACCCCTTCGAGCCAAGTGAAATGTTTATTGATATTACTGCACATAAAGCTTCCACTGATACTTGCATGCAAATTGTATATAAAACAAATAAACTACAGTGGACAATAATTACATAACAAGAAAACAACATTGACCACAATATGCACAGCATGGAAAACAAGGGAATTCTGCAAACATTAGGTAACAGTGGTTCCCAGTGGCTATCAGATCTATTTCACTTACTAAAGTATTCTATGAATATTGCTTGTTGAATATTTTCTCATACAAAAGCTTGGAAAAGTCACATGCGTGCAGCCAGTTGCTAAAGGTCACAAGGCTCATTCACAAATAATCTGTAAGGCTTTATCACCCAAGCTGTTTCTACAAATTACACTGAAAACCGCACCCACTCAAGCTTTTAAATAATCTACAGTACACCCTCGCTATAACGCCTTCATTATAATGAACCTTCGCTATAACGAATCTAGCCGCTGGACACCAAATAAAAAGAAACTAAAAAAGATAATATTGTAATGTATGTGAGGTCTGTGAAGTGCAGGAATGCTTGGAGTAGGAGGGGCTGTGTTTCACATCGGTCTAACAGCCTATGGGCGACAGGCACGGATGACAGGATCTGCTGGTGATTGGCCGTGGATTGGGACGAGGCGGGACTAACTGGGGCTAAAGACCAGTGATGGGGAGTGTGTATTGTTGTTGTGAAGCAAAGAGAAGTGAATAAGCAGAGACAGAATAGTTCCACCCTGAGATTCCTTTGAAAAATTAATTTGTTTTAGTGGCGTAGGTCGTGGCCCACAGCGACCTGTTAATTGTTATTTAAGAATTGTCAGATTGTCTTTGATCATGTATTAAGTGTAATAAGATTGAGTTTGGCCCTGAATCGACTGAAGGCTGATTCTTATAATGTTAAGGATTTTTGTTACAATATACACACACTGTCAACATCCCGGTCTGTACGCACGGGATGCCACCTCCACAGTGAACTCTTTTGTCTTAATAAGAAGCGGTGCTGTGTAACTGCCTTCGAAACGAAAATAATTTTATGCTGCAACAAAGCTGGAAAAATATATTGATCATTTGGAAAAAGTAGTAACACAGGCATATCTCTGTTGTGAATATAGTTTGTCAAAAAGCACTCTGGTTTTTTTGGCTTATTCAGCAACCATGCGGCAAAGCAAAACTGAATAATAATTTTAAAAAAAGAAATTGAGCATCTGATTAACTTTTCATGTCTGATTGATTTGGAATAAAAGCTCAGTTTGGGATTCTTGCATGTTGGATTAAGATTTGGAGCACTTTGAAACGATTCATGTCAGATTGATTTTGAATAAAAGTTTAGCTTTAATTCGGGATTCATGCTTTTTTTGTACTGTGTTTTAATTCTTTAACAAATTGGATAAAGCAAAGGCAGAATACTGCATACATGAAACAAACAGGTACATGTAATTCTACTTTTATTCACAATCTTATCTCATTAACTTACTCCAACAGTTTATCCTTCATTTTGATTGTCCTTTCGCCATAGCAAACTCCTCGATATAATGAATAAAGGGCTTGGACCCCAACAGGTTCATTATAGCGAGGGTGTAATGTAATTTAACAATTTTATCATCCTTTTTCAACGAGCGTTGTTTGCACCTTTACACTCTGACAGCCCCTAATCAGCAAATGGTAGCAAACTAGTTTGTGCTGTTTCCATTGAAGCAGTGATATCATTTGCTGCAGGTTATGGGATATAGTAGGCTCAGTGGAAATGCACTAAAAAGGAAAGAAGGAAATAAAATGGGCAGATACTGCAAAAGCTCACAACACTTCGATGCATTTAAATTGTGCAGGAAACCCCTGGTGCGTAAGAATGGGGTAGAAGGGACGAGCCATCAGCAAATCCAATGCCTTCCTTTTGAATGCCAGAATGAACTGCACTCTCTCTGCCAGGCTTTCGTCAATCTGTTTGGGGAGATAACAATCCTGTTTCATAAAGAGGAAATGAAGTGATGTCTATCGAGATTGATAAAATATACTTGCATTCTTGGGACTTTGCTGCTGAAATCAAATGGTCAATTTGTTACAGCACATTAGTTTCCTTACTTTTTATTTATTTATTAATAATGATAAATACAGTGCCTGTAGAATGTTTTTGATTAACAGGTGAGTACTTGTGAAAGTTTAATTTGTTTTTGTTTCTTTGCAAATGTACATTTAGTTATCGGTCTCAAAGTGTATCTACTTATTAAAGTCACAGTAAAGAGGCCTTTCAATACATACATACATTCAATACATAAAGTATATTTAAAATTATTAACTGTACAATTAATGGTTGAAATTTCAAATCGGGTAGAAAATGTGTAAAATGTGTTTAAGAAACAGTTCTATATGTTTTTATGGAGGCTGCTTTCCCAATAAGTCATCCTCAACCTATTAGGTTGACTGGAGAGACCTTCAGAGAGCTTGGTAAGGAGTCGATGTGCTCAGGAACAGCAGGAAATAGTATATTGTTGAAATCTCACTGGAGTGTGGTTTATTACTCTAAACTGGTTTGATGCCTAAAGGAAACTGAAAACATTCTCATTGTCAGCCTGTTCTGTAGTCACTAATTTTCTAATCCTACCAATCATGGAAAAACGTATTTAAAGTTTTGAAAATGATGCAATTGTTATTGTGTAGTTATAAGCAATACTGATCTGTACCAAAGTGGAGACAATTACATACAGTTATACAGTTCAAGAGACAATTATGATACTGCTTATAACAACCATGCCATACAGGAAGCTGTTATATAACAACATTAGAATTGCATGCAAAGGGGACTTCAACTTTCCAGATATATATATATATATATATATATATATATATATATATATATATATATATATATATATATATATATATACAGTACTGTGCAAAAGTTTTAGGCAGGTGTGAAAAAATGCTGTAAAGTAAGAATGCTTTCAAAAATAGACATGTTAATAGATTATATTTATCAATTAACTAAATGCAAAGTGAGTGAACAGAAGAAAAATCTAAATCAAATCCATATTTGGTGTGCCTTCAAAACAGCATCAAGCATCAATTCTTCTAGGTACACTTGCACACAGTTTTTGAAGGAACTCGGCAGGTAGGTTGGCCCAAACATCTTGGAGAACTAACCACAGTTCTTCTGTGGATTTAGGCAGCCTCAGTTGCTTCTCTCTTCATGTAATCCCAGACAGACTCGATGATGTTGAGATCAGGGCTCTGTGGGGCCATACCATCACTTCCAGGACTCCTTGTTCTTCTTTACGCTGAAGATAGTTCTTAATGACTTTCGCTGTATGTTTGGGGTCGTTGTCATGCTGCAGAATAAATTTGGGGCCAATCAGATGCCTCCCTGATGGTATTGCATGATGGATAAGTATCTGCCTGTACTTCTCAGCATTGAGGAGACCATTAATTCTGACCAAATCCCCAACTCCATTTGCAGAAATGCAGCCCCTAACTTGCAAGGAACCTCCACCATGCTTCACTGTTGCCTGCAGACACTCATTCGTGTCCGCTCTCCAGCCCTTCGCTAACAAACTGCCTTCTGCTACAGCCAAATATTTCAAATTTTGACTCATCAGTCCAGAGCACCTGCTGCCATTTTTCTGCACCCCAGTTCCTGTGTTTTCGTGCATAGTTGAGTCGCTTGGCCTTGTTTCCACGTCGGAGGTATGGCTTTTGGCGCAAGTCTTCCATGAAGGCCACTTCTGACCAGACTTCTCCGACAGTAGATGGGTGTACCAGGGTCCCACTGTTTTCTGCCAGTTCTGAGCTGATGGCACTGCTGGACATCTTCTGATTGCGAAGGGAAGTAAGCATGATGTGTCTTTCATCTGCTGCAGTAAGTTTCCTTGGCCGACCACTGCGTCTCACGGTCCTCAACGTTGCCCGCTTTTGTGCTTCTTCAAAAGAGCTTGGACAGCACATCTGGAAACCTCTGTCTGCCTTGAAATTTCTGCCTGGGAGAGACCTTTGCTGATGCAGTATAACTACCTTGTGTCTTGTTGCTGTGCTCAGTCTTGCCATGGTGTATGACTTTTGACAGTAAACTGTCTTCAGCAACCTCACCTTGTTAGCTGAGTTTGGCTGTTCCTCACCCAGTTCTATTCCTCCTACACAGCTGTTTCTGTTTCAGTTAATGATTGTGTTTCAACCTACATATTGAATTGATGATCATTAGCACCTGTTTGGTATAATTGTTTAATCATACACCTGACTATATGCCTACAAAATCCCTGACTTTGTGCAAGTGTACCTAGAAGAATTGATGCTGTTTTGAAGGCAAAGGGTTGTCACACCAAATATGGATTTGATTTAGATTTTTCTTCTGTTCACTCACTTTGCATTTAGTTAATTGATACATATAATCTATTAACATGTCTATTTTTGAAAGCATTCTTACTTTACAGCATTTTTTCACACCTGCCTAAAACTTTTGCACAGTACTATATATATATATATATATATATATATATATATATATATATATATATATATATATATATATATATACTGTATATCTGGAATATACACTGCCGTTCAAAAGTTTGGGGTCACTTAGAAATGTCCTTGTTTTCGAAAGAAAAGCACATTTTTTGTCCATTAAAATAACATCAAATTGATCAGAAATACAGTGTAGACATTGTTAATGTTGTAAATGACCATTGTAGCTGGAAACGGCTGATTTGTAATGGAATATCTACATAGGCGTACAGAGGCCCATTATCAGCAACCATCAGTCCTTTGTTGTGTTTGTTTGCGTTGTGTTTGTTTGTTGTGTTTGCTAATCCAAGTTTATCATTTTAAAAGGCTAATTGATCATTAGAAAACCCTTTTGCAATTATGTTAGCACAGCTGAAAACTGTTGTGCTGATTAAAGAAGCAATAAAACTGGCCTTCTTTAGACTAGTTGAGTATCTGGAGCATCAGCAATTGTGGGTTCGATTACAGGCTCAAAATGGCCAGAAACAAAGAACTTTCTTCTGAAACTTGTCAGTCTATTCTTGTTCTGAGAAATGAAGGCTATTCCATGCAGAAATTGCCAAGAAACTGAAGATCTCGTACAACACTGTGTACTACTCCTTCACAGAACAGCTAAACTGGCTCTAACCAGAATAGAAAGAAGAGTGGGAGGCCCCAGTGCACAACTGAGCAAGAGGACAAATACATTAGAGTGTCTAGTTTGAGAAACAGATGCCTCACAGGTCCTCAACTGGCAGCTTCATTAAATAGTACCAAGAAACACCAGTCTCAACGTCAACAGTGAAGAGGCGACTCGGGATGCTGGCCTTCTAGGCAGAGAAAAAGCCATATCTCAGACTGGTCAATAAAAAGAAAAGATTAAGATGGGCAAAAGAACACAGACACTGGACAGAGGAAGATTGGAAAAAAGTGTTATGGACAGACGAATCTAAGTTTGAGGTGTTCGGATCACAAAGAAGAACATTTGTGAGACGCAGACCAAATGAAAAGATGCTGGAGGAGTGCTTGACGCCATCTGTCAAGCATGGTGGAGGCAATGTGATGGTCTGGGGTGCTTTGGTGGTGGTAAAGTGGGAGATTTGTACAGGGTAAAAGGGATCTTGAAGAAGGAAGGCTATCACTCCATTTTGCAACGCCATGCCATACCCTGTGGACGGCGCTGATTGGAGCCAATTTCCTCCTACAACAGGACAATGACCCAAAGCACAGCTCCAAACTATGCAAGAACTATTTAGGGAAGAAGCAGTCAGCTGGTATTCTGTCTATAATGGAGTGGCCAGCACAGTCACCGGATCTCAACCCTATTGAGCTGTTGTGGGAGCAGCTTGACCGTATGGTACGTAAGAAGTGCCCATCAAGCCAATCCAACTTGTGGGAGGTGCTTCAGGAAGCATGGGGTGAAATCTTTTCAGATTACCTCAACAAATTGACAACTAGAATGCCAAAGGTCTGCAAGGCTGTAATTGCTGCAAATGGAGGATTCTTTGATCTAAAGCAAAGTTTGAATGACACAATTATTATTTCAATTAAAATCATTATTTCTAACCTTGTCAATGACTATATTTCCTATTCATTTTGCTATATTTCCTATTCAAACTCATTTCATGTATGTTTTCATGGAAAACAAGGAAATTTCTAAGTGACCCCAAACTTTTGAACGGTAGTGTATATATATATATATATATATATATATATATATATATATATATATATATATATATATATATATATATATATATATATATATTTTGAGGTATTTGTGGGTAAAAACTCATACTATCCATTCTCAAAGATAAATGTCCACTGCTAATCAATTCTGATTGGTAATACCATGATGCAACATTCCTAATAATATGTCAGTCCTGTGCCTGTCAGTAGGGTGTTTCAAACTAAAGCTGTGAACTGTAACAGAATGAATCAAATTTAGGGAAAACGATACTATTTCTTTTCAGAAAATAAGTAATGGATCTGTGTTACGCATACACATGTACGTTCCTGGGAAGCTGAAGACAGACGCTACAGAGTACATTTTGTTGAGGTTCTCTTTTCTGTCAACTGAATTAAAATGGGATGCTGCAGCATTGTTCTTGGAACCTCAAAGTGTTGCTAAAATGCTTTTTCTTCTTCACAAGCTGTTTTTGAAAAAATCTGTTCCTGAGTTTCCTAGCTTTATTTGACACAGCAATCTACAGGGCTACAAATGTTTGTACTTCTGCCAGCATTTTCCATGAGCAGTAACCCAGTGCTGGCTTACCATTTCTCAACTGACACGGCCTCATTGAGAGAAAGGTGCAGTCTGTTGCTGGCCTCCATTCACTGCATTCATCATGCCAGAGCTTCATTATAGGGATTCTTCACTCATCTTTTAAACAAGCTTCCAGCAGTGGCATGGAATTGAAAGGAACCTATGCATTACGTTGTTTATGTGATGTGCCACATAGCCAGTTGTTTAAGCTTGACTTTACTTTTGTAATGAAAATAATAATGGAAACTAATTCTGAAACTAAAACTCTCACTAGCAAAAGCAATTTTTAAACTGCCATCTAGTGAAAGTCAAGGGAAGTACATAACATGCAAGTAGTTGGAGATTCAGTGGAGATCCTGGTCAGAAGGTAGGTGGTCCGTATTACACAAAGAGTGATGAATGTATTGCATGGGTTACAAAGCCATGTTGTTGCTTCTGAGTCACTGGAACGTTAAGAGTTTTAGCATCTGGCAGCTTTTATGAATTGGACAAGTATTGATGGGTCAAATTGCCTTGTCTTGTTCTTTACTTTTCTTCTAATGTTGGATGGCTCAACTTGTTATGACTCATCACGGATAGCTTGGTGGTGACATCACATACCAGGAAGAGACAGACACATGATGCGCGTTGATTGAAAAATAAAAGGTTTTAACACAAAACAAACACTGAATAAAACAAAAGGTACCATGGCCATCTGAAATAGACAAACACAGTGATAAACACAGAAACAAGTAACATGCTGGTTTAAAGCCAGCACGAGTAGCAATTGTTATTGATAACTTTCATTTACATTCCTCCTCTGAACAAAACCCAACCTAGACTGATGGTTCCTGCCTATTTTATGCAGCTGTGCCGGAGCTCTATTGCTTGTTAATCATTCAGTTGGGCTCAGGCACATTCTACACGTCAAGTGATTTGGCAGGGAAGGAAATTAACCCTACCCTGCCGAGCTAAACCAACAGTGCACAAATACATATATTTAAATAATAATAACACACCAAAACAAATATGCACAGGGCGTGGTGAACCCTGCCACGTGACTACAAAAAAAAATTCTTATCCTGGTAAAATAATTCCTCTGGGTGTTATTTTGCCCTTTTAACACTTTTACACCTTTTCTTTTATTTGGCTTCATGCATCTAGAGAGAATGAAATGAAAGATTTGTTTAACTATTCTTTTAACAAGAACATGGTATACAAGATCTGCAAAAGTACACTTAATGTAAAGTGTTAGCAAACATACATAATTAAAGACATTGCAAGTATATATTATGTTTCTGGAGCTATTTTGATAATGTTTCTTGGTGTTTTAATACTTGGATATTAATAAGAGAATTGCGATGAGTCAGTGACTTTACATAGACAAGATGATTAATATTTGTGTAGATATTTAGAAGACTTGGGTTGTACCTTGCTCCCTGAGCTTTTTCCTCCTGCATTTCCCTGGTGCTGCAATGCTGGCTGCATGAATTTGCAGACCACCTTCTTGGCAGTCAGGTCTATTGTTTTTTACCCATGGCTGTCCTGATTATTCTTGACTGGCAACAATATGACAACAGCATCTCAAGTGACAGCCTTTCTAATCATAAACTCTTCACAGCTAGCCTCTGATGCTTTGAATCTTCTTATTATTTTATGGGTCCTTCTGACCGCAGTGATATGAGATAGCGGATTCCCATCACTGTAAGCGAGATGAAACCCGCAGTGATATGAGATAGCGGAATCCCATCGCTGTAAGCGAGATGAAACCCGCGGTGATATGAGATAGCAGATTCCCATCGCTGTAAGCGAGATGAAACCTACAGTGACATGAGATAGTGGATTCCCATCGCTGTAAGCGAGATGAAACCCGCAGTGATATGAGATAGCGGATTCCAATCACTGTAAGCGAGATGAAACCCGCAGTGATATGAGATAGCGGATTCCAATCACTGTAAGCGAGATGAAACCCGCAGTGACATGAGATAGCGGATTCCAATCACTGTAAGCGAGATGAAACCTGCAGTGATATGAGATAGCGGATTCCCATCGCTGTAAGCGAGATGAAACCTACAGTGACAAGAGATAGCGGATTCCAATCACTGTAAGCGAGATGAAACCCGCAGTGATATGAGATAGCGGATTCCCATCGCTGTAAGCGAGATGAAACCTACAGTGATATGAGATAGCGGATTCCCATCGCTGTAAGCGAGATGAAACCCGCAGTGACATGAGATAGCGGATTCCAATCGCTGTAAGCGAGATGAAACCTGCAGTGACATGAGATAGCGGATTCCCATCGCTGTAAGCGAGATGAAACCCGCAGTGATATGAGATAGCGGATTCCCATCGCTGTAAGCGAGATGAAACCCGCGAGTGACATATGAGATAGCAGATTCCAATCACTGTAAGCGAGATGAAACCCGCAGTGACATGAGATAGCGGATTCCAATCACTGTAAGCGAGATGAAACCCGCAGTGATATGAGATAGCAGATTCCCATCGCTGTGCGAGATGAAACCTACAGTGACAAGAGATAGCGGATTCCCATCGCTGTAAGCGAGATGAAACCTACAGTGACATGAGATAGCGGATTCCAATCACTGTAAGCGAGATGAAACCTGCAGTGACATGAGATAGCGGATTCCCATCGCTGTAAGCAAGATGAAACCCGCAGTGATATGAGATAGCGGAATCCCATCGCTGTAAGCGAGATGAAACCCGCGGTGATATGAGATAGCGGATTCCAATCACTGTAAGCGAGATGAAACCCGCAGTGACATGAGATAGCGGATTCCAATCACTGTAAGCGAGATGAAACCCGCAGTGATATGAGATAGCGGATTCCAATCACTGTAAGCGAGATGAAACCCACAGTGATATGAGATAGCGGATTCCCATCGCTGTAAGCGAGATGAAACCCGCAGTGATATGAGATAGCGGATTCCCATCACTGTGTTTAGATGAAACCCGAGTGATATGAGATAGCAGATTCCCATCACTGTAATTCTGTGTTTCAAGAGAGTAATATTGATTGATGAGACATACTCATAACCAATTGTGCCTCATTTCATGAAAATGTGGTTATGATGTAGATTTTTCAGTTTTGGTATTTTTTATTTTATTTCTGTATTTATTTTTATTATTTTTATGAATTTCCCCTGTTTTCTCCCCAATTTGAAATGCTGCTTAACGCTGCAATTCCCTGGTGGGCTGCAGATCAATGGGTGACCCCTTTCCTGCTGTCAATCCTAACACCTCTTCTCACGTACCTAATGTAAGCAACACGTGATGTCACTGAACCCTGAAGCGAGGCCCAGTCTGACGAGGTTGTAGAAGTCTACTCCACATGCTTTTATTAGATAAGGCAATAGGCTAGTTACTTAAATTAATATGGTCCTGTATTAAACAATACAGAAATCATAGAGAGAGAGAGAGAGAGAGAGAGAGAGAGAGAGAGAGAGAGAGAGAGAGAGAGAACATTCAAAACTGTATTTGCAAGATCCAAATCAATGAGAACTTGCTGCAGAATGTAATGCAGACATTAAAACAAAAGCAAAACAAAAAAAACATTATAGAGTAGTTGTACAACATGCCTTGGTTCCTTGTTTGATCGTTTAGCTTCCTGCAGTTTTTAAATTAAACTTAATTCAAATGCATAGCAAACTAAACAAGACTACAAATGCCCCAGGGTTTTCACGGGTCCAATGTAAACACACTTTCAAAACATTTGAAGTGGGTTGAAGTTGTAGTGGGAATAACTGAAGTCAATTCCCCTTTTAGACTTTCTGTACTCCGTTACATGTAAGTTACATTGTACCAGCAGAATTACTCAATGAATCCGCCACAAGTTCTTCCATTTGTACCAGTGATAGATAATGCCTTATGGATTTTTTTTTTTGTCTGTTGATAGATTGTATTAACTGCCTTAGGTACAGAAATCACCAAGCTTATTTTTAATTAGTTGTCTGATTTAAACGCATAAATGGTGTTCTTCTATCATGGGCTCTTAGACCTATTAGTCCTTCATGGCTTTATTTCATTAAATTTAATTGCAGTGCATCTGCAGATATTGTGTTTAAGAGAGAGCAGACCTGGTGGTAACTGAATCAATAAAGCAGTGTAATTATGGCTAGCTCTGCAATCAAATCCCCTTGCCTTGATTTGATACAGTGATATTTTGGGTGATTGGACAAATTCATCCTAAATAATTAAACATAAAATAATCTTCTTTTGGGAAAATATTTAGAGTCTCTTCTTGAGGGAGAATGGGGTATACCATTTTCTAGTTTAAACATAGGCTGTACACTAATGTTTTGGGGTTATTGGAAGTTCTAGGAAAGCTGTGATTGTTTCAGTTTTCAGCCTTAATTTGCACATTTTCAAATATAGTTATCCTTTGTAATTAGTGCATAATTACTGTGATTTGATTAAAGCAATCATTAGTACACTGGCGTCATTTGTTCACAGGCTTCCAGTAACTAAAGGGACTTTATGTATCTCCAGAATAATCTAAACAAATATTTTCTCAATGTGTTTTGAGAAACAATGGATGCAAACTATGAGCATGCCTTTCTACCCCTAGTCTTCCTCTGGCAGGCAATTATAGGAGTTCATTTTAAGAGTCAGCAAAGTACAAATGATCTGTCAGCTTGTCTTGGTGTTCTTGTATTTTGCACTCCTGGGTAGTGTTTGTTTCAACGTCTCCATTGTTAAGCCTAACATAGATAAAGCAGCTTTATATCCTTAGATTATTGTGCATTTCTTTACCTCCAGTAATCAGGTCATACACCAGCCTCTGGAAGTTAAAAACAAACATCTTAAATCCGATCAATAATGGCAGTTATTCCCAATTCTATTGAAATTCCAACACAAAATTATATAAAACTGGGAAAATCCCAGTTTTCCCATGACTTCTGGTAACCCTAGTTAAGAGTCCTAAAAGCCTGTTAGAAATTATTTTTAATGTGTGCTTGTGACAGAGTATGCATTACCAAGGAGACTCAGAGACCAGAAACACTGCAGTTAAGCTCTTACTCACATTTATTTACAACAATAAATAACCTAACACAGTACAAAACAACAGGCTGCACCGCCCGTCCCTTCACCATCACTACCTCCCCTAACACCAGTGACCACCCTATTCATACACCGATGGCGGAGATTTAATTAATCATTCAACCACTTATTCAATTCACGACTCTAGCCATAGCCCTCGTGTTTTTGCAGGGAGGAATTTAACTCCTCCCTGCTACCCAATATTCCCCACAGTATTTTTTTGTGATTTCTCTGTGGGGAATTAAAACAAGCCTTAGCGATTAACAAACAGTATGCATACTTGGAGAAAAACAGTTTATGAAGCAATTAGCTTTGATATTTTGATTTAAAATAATAATGTCTTGTGTTTTAGTTTAAGGCGTTTCTTAAATCACACAAACACAATTAGGAAAAAAGACAGATGACTTAAATTCTGTATGTAGCGATGCAAATTTAGTACATCACTATGAGCTCTAGCTTTAGAATAATACAAAAAAAAACAAAACAAGAAAAACAATGTAACCTACATGCTGAATATAGAGTAATAGATGAGCTTTGGGGATTTCAAGCTTTATATATACTGTGCTCCCCTTTTGAATGATTTAGTCAGGAGTGTGTAAGTGACTGTTTAGTTGTGTTCTGCATTGCAACCAGAATGCAGATGTAATAACATTATTGGGGAAGTGAGAGCCATGACAATGCCAGGGAGGGAGCAGTGCACTGAGGTGACAATGGGACTGATACATCCCGCACTGCAAGTTCACTTATATATGACTTGATCATTTGAAAACAAATACCTTCTGCTTTTGCCTCCAACCAGGCTCTTTGTACCACTGCGATTCAGCTTCTGTCAGTTCTGGCCTGCAAATGTTCGGGAGTCTGTTGTTCTGCTATCTTTATGGGCCAAAGGGAGAGTGGTTAATTGGTATTTAAGTATTCTGGCCCAGAAAACTGTTACTATGGGAACAGCATGATGAATGGACAAAGTGGAGCAAGCTCAATATTCATGTCTTTCTGTAATGGGAAGTGACTTTGGATAAACAAATATGGGTAACCTCTTACTGATCAAGCATTTACTCAAACTGATTAACAGCTGAAAAAAAATGAAATAAAAAAGTGACTATATAAAATAAGTATTTACTGTTTGTCAATGGATGAATGGCAAATCAAAAGTAAACTGCGTGGACTTCTACGTAACAGAAATATGTATTAATCACCTTTCACAAAGCAAGAAAAAACTACAGCCTTACAAAAATAATCCATTTAACAATAAAGTACAGCTTTTGAAAGAAGTTGAAAATAGTCTGGCTAATTCTGGCTTCAGAATACTGTACTGTTTGCTTTGATTACCAAAGCACACAAGTTAAGTACTAACCCCTGAACATAATTCAGTCAAACAAAAGAGTCCACAATGCATTAGAGCCTCACAGAACACGATCACGAAGCTGTTTCCTTATTCCTTTTTTCTTATTCCTTATTCAATAATAATAATAATAATAATAATAATAATAATAATAATAATAATAATAATAATAATAATAATAACAAACAACTTGTGTCCTTATTTGCTGCAAATAAGGATCTCAAGTTCTTTGGGGTCATGCTTGGAATAAAGTGGGCAAAGTCGTTGATGCGGGTGTCATCTGGTCTTTGTGATGCCTGTGCCTGGAACACTGTCCCCAGATGTGTCTAATATGCAAACACAACACTATTTCCCTATTCAGCTTGAATAAGGAACAAGGAAAACAAGTTGTTTATTTCCTTTTCTCTATTCAGTCTGGATAAGGAATAAGCACATCTTAGTGTTATTACCTTTTCATTATTGAATAGGAGTAAGGAAAAAAGAATAAGGAAACATGTTTATAGTCATTCACAGAAGCCACCTTCACAGAGCCCTCCTGATAACGATTGAAGGAATAAGTGTTATACATTACACTATGCATGCAAGGCTTTGTATTCAACTGCTGATACATTAAGCCAGCCAGCCAGTGATTCAAGGATAGCAATGTGAGTTGGACTGATGCAGAAGCTTCAAGACCATGGTGCACTTCTGAGCAGTTATCATGGTTGGTCGTAGGCCTCCATGAAATTGTCTCTAATCGTGATTACAGTTCAGGCTCATTCTTTGCAGATAAGTTCATTATTCACATGGAAAGGCCACCTGGTTAAATAAAAATCATCATATTATTCAAATGTAATTGAAAAAAGTAATCCTAGATTTCTTTTTGCTACCCTAGATAAATTCATTAATCCTTCCCCTTATAGACCTGCCCTTGACATTGGCTCCTCTCACAGCTGCAATGACTTCTTACATTTCTTTAAAAATAAAATACTATACATCAGAGGTGAGATTCCACAGACACCTTCTATTAAGGAGGACTCCAGCACAATTTTACCAACTACACCTATTAAGGCTACTATGTTTTGTTTTTGTCTTTGATTGCCTTACAGGAACTGACAGAGCTTGTTAAACATATTAGTGCTACTACATGCTCTCTTGATCCTAGTCTTACAAAATGATTAAAATATGTTCTTGGTGTTATTAATACCCACATTTTAAAAATTATAAATGGTTCACTTTCCTCTGGTATAGTTCCCTCTGCACTTAAGGTAGCTGTGGTAAAGCCTATGCTTAAGAAACACAATTTGGACCCTAAAGTAACCCCTCAATAACTGTTGGCCAATCTCCAACATACCATTCTTAGATAAGGTTCTAGAGAGAGTTGTTGCAATTCAATTACAAAAATTTCTAACTCAATGTTATATTCAAGGAGTTTCAGACTGTTTTTTGTGCTGCACCTAGCACAGAGATGGCCCTTGTTGTGAATGATCTGCTGATAAGCTCTGACTCAGGCTTTCCATCAGTTTAAATTCTTCTAGATCTAAGGGCTGCCTTTGATACTGTAGACCATTCCATTCTACTGAATCGTCTTGAAAGCACAGTAGGACTGTCTGACCTTGTCCTATCCTGGTTCAAAGCTTATCTGTCTGATTGGTTTCAGTTCATCTCTATTGGGGAGGTAAAAATTGGGGCTGCTGGTTATTCCTAGGGTCAACAAAAGCAACACGGAAAGTAGGGCTTTTTTGTAGAGCTGTAGAGCACCTAAATTATGGAATGGTCTGGCTTCTTTTGCCAGGAAGCTGGGACCGTTACAGTTTTCAAGTCAAGACTAAAAACACACTTTTATAAAATGGCTTTCTTATCTTAGTGGGTTTTAATGTAACTTGTAAATTGCTATTTTGTATTATTGTGTATAGTGTTATTTAAATCTGTTATTTAAATGGTCTGATTTATGGCAGTTGTATGAGTGACATGCTATACAAATGTATTGCGGTTTGTTATTTTTCTGCTATGTACTGTATGTACAGTGCTTTGAAATACTATGGTATAAAAAGTGACCATATAAATGCAATACATAAATACATAAATACATAAATAAATAAATAAATTTAATAACAGCTAGATCAACAGCTTCAGAGAAATATACCCTTCATTCAAAGCTTCTTTAAAGTCACACTTTTCAGATCACAGTTTTAGTAATCTGTGGCTTAAGGAAAAAAGATAACTTTTTTTGTAAATTATGTTCTTATTTTTATGTGATTCTCATGAAAGGAATTCATTACCTTCTGACAGCTTGGCATTTGCAAGACATTTAAAACCTCAGAGCTCCAGAAATTGTTTCTGTAGGTTTAATGTTAATTTAAATGTTTTTATTTATTTATTTATTTTATTAAGCAAATTCACCCACATTGTGAAAGTGATGAATTCTGGATATCTGTAGGTGTACCAAAACACTACAAATGAATATTGCTGGTGTCATTTTATACCACAGTTCAAATTTAAATATTAAGGAATTTACCTCCTTATTAGCCTGTCCTTGAAGTACATTTCAGGTCATTCATAATCTAAGTTTAGACAATAGAAAGTCTTGTCTTCAAAGGTATTGTCAATGACTTGGAATCACTAGGCCCCTGGTTGCAATACTGAATCTTACACATTGACAAAGGCAATCTGTATTCAATCATTAAGTGGGGAAAGCAGATTGACAGTAAACGTAGGTGTGTAACAAGTGACACTCAAAGCAGGCTAAACATGGAGGTCTCTAATTAAGGAAATCTAAATGTTCAACAGCCATCTTTCTATGTAGTTCACTCCACTCAAATATTTTGGGGACATCTTTATCTAGTAAACTTCATAGGAGTCACAGTTTATTTGGTGTTTGAGGTGCAGTACGGTAAATCAAAAATAGTTTCTGCACAGTGCAAACCAGCATCTAACCTTCTAAAAAAGGATTGGTCAACAGGATAGTGTGTTTGAGGATATGACCCATTAGTTTGACTCACCTTGTAATGAAGTTTAGTTTGTCTTTGAACTCTATGGTTTGTGGTTCATGTCCAGCCCTTGCCTACCCATTCAAATCAGTGGGCTGAGATGCCAATTTGGTGTCAGTTGTGTGTATAACAGCAGTACACAGGGCACAGCACCCACTTTTGGTTACACATGTTCAAAGTATTTCTTGTTTCCTTGGTGGGTAGAGCACATTAAACACTTTCTTAAGAAAAAATGAAACAGTAACAAAATGAAAAAAAACTAAGATCAACTGCTTCTGGGAACTTTTCATTCTAAAACACTCTTGAATGATCATGTCACACCTTTCATTTCACATTTTAATAATCTTTGTTTATAGGGAAAGAGAAGGTCTTTATTGTCAAAATCATTTTAAAAAAAGGAAAACACTTCCTCTGTCTTGATGCGATTATCTTAAGAAGAACTCATCACTTTGGAATAGTCCAAACACCCAGAGGCTTTGAGGGATGCTAAACAGATACGGAGCTATTATTAAACTGTCTGGATGGGTTTAATGCTTTTGAAGAATGTATTGTTATTGCTTTCCAGGCAGAATTAAGTCAAACTGTAGCAGCAATGCCAGATAAGAATGTGCTGACAGGCTAAACCATAGATATATATATATAGATAGAGAGAGAGAGAGAGAGAGAGAGAGAGAGAGAGAGAGAGAGAGAGAGAGAGAGAGAGAGAGAGAGAGAGAGATACACACACACACACACACACACACAGTCAGAACTCAGATATCC
>CM060255.1:1987726-2024734 GCA_030684275.1 Acipenser oxyrinchus oxyrinchus | reverse complement strand
TGTGGCAAAGTGGCTAGTGAAGGGGTACAGGTGTAGCAGTGATGGGGAGCAGGAGTAAAGACAAACAATGTTACTCGGTGAAAAAGCGTGCTTTTATTTGTAATCCCGGTCTGGCGACCGTCAAACAATAAATCCCCGGCTATACACAGCAATGTGTAAAGCACGGGAAAACGCAAAACACAGTCCTGAACACAAAACAATACACGGTCACCAGTCCGGGGTGAGTGCAGTCGTGCTGGTGCAGAGTGAAATCACAGGTAAGGGTGAGCGTTTAGTGCAGTGGTGCTCGGTTTAGTGCTGACCTCTGCGACAGCTCGGACAGGTCGGAGGTTAACTGTCTGGTGGTGGATACAATGAACAGTTAGACAGACAGACACAAACAAAGACAATACTTCACACACAAACGCTTCCTCAATCACTTTCTGAGAGCTCCTCTCTCAGTCCTTCTCTCTCCTTGCTCTACCCAAAGCGGTGGAGTAAGATCAGCGTTACCACTGGCCCCTATATGTAGTGCCGTCGTATGATTTCCAGGTAAGCGGTTGCAGCTGCCTTATTACTTGCAGCTGCCCTCGTTTACCTTTCACGTCAACACGGTCCTACAACAGAGTCTCGCTTCCTTCCAGGCTGACCCACTTCCCGGTCCGGAAGCGAACTGTCAGGCCAGCCCTTCCAGATACTTCTCCTCTCGTTCTTTACGCCCTCACAGGTCGGAGGGGAGATTTACCACCAGAACTCATTATATTTCTAACGATCACTCTGCACAACTGAGAAGCAGTTGCACTGTCCTCCCTAAGGAGATACTACTGGCCCTATTCCTATAGTTAAATAAGTCAGCAAGAGTGACGGACAGCAAAAGCAGGGACGCCAGAGGTGTCAATTTCACGAACAACCAGTTTATTATTCTGAACAATAATGTCAACAAATGAAAAATGAACAACTGAATTAAATGAATAATGATAAGACAGGAATTCAAATAATTGCAGGTAACAGATAAGAAATAAGATGGTACAGATAAGTATGTAGGGACAAACAGAAGGCTAAACAGTTTCACAAAGTAGAAATGAATGGTGTCCGGAGGGTCTCCAATAAACCCACACTCACAAACACAACCCACACAGATAGACAAAAGATAAATAAATAGATACAGATGAAAACAGTGTCTTGTGGAAACAATTACATTTAACAGTCTCTGTGGCAATGGTGGGAGAATGACAGGTAGGCCCAACAAGTCCAGTAATAGCAGGGTAATTGAAATCCATACAAAGTAACAAAATAACAAAGTAACAGAAAAATACAGGAAACAAAGTATCAAATTAAAGTAGAAAAATCCAAACAAAAAGAAATGATCTCACCCACAAATAAGGCAGTCCAGCAAAGTGTCCCGAAATGATGGTGATTGTAGAAGGTTGAAAACATTGAGTACGTTGAAATTGTTGAGACTGTCCAGTAGTGTTGAGTTGAATGGTGAACAGTTGTTTGGCAAAAATCAGGAGGATCAGGAAAAATGGAGGCTGTCACACATAAAACAACAAACACTAAACAGACCTAGAAAAACAGCTAAACTTAAACAAGTAACAGTGAAAACAAAAAGACCAGTTTAGACAAAGCGCAGCAACAAAAGAAAATGAACGGATGCACTGGAATTATCTAAGGATGGTAATGGATTCACTGAAATTTAAGTAGAGAAAATGCTGTAGTTTAATGGATTCCTCTGAGAAAGGGAGTCCCTCTCCTGGCCTAGCCAGCCAGCTTTAAACAGGTATTGGCTTACAAGGAGCTCTGAGATTGGAGGAGTGAAAATCTGAATGAGCCAATGGGGAGAGAGGATGAACAGAGGGTGGTTGCAAGGAACTATGGGAAATGAAGTTTTAACCTGGCCAGGCTACTGACCCTAATTAAAGGGACAGGTGGGTGAGACTTACACCCACATTATGTAGCATGGGAATTGCTACATATTCCCCCACACTGGAGGTGCAAGGGACTAACGCCATAGTAGCGCTTTTAAATTAACAATATTGACGGTATCCTCTTTGAAATAATCTGGCTCCCCCACTTGACTTTGTAGTTGTTGGGTCCAAGTCTCTTGGTGACAAGAGCTGGCCCAAACCATTTAGGGGCAAGTTTTATGGAAAACTTTCCGGAGGCATCAGATAAGGGGTGAGATCTTATCCAGACTAACTCACCTTCTTCATACTGACAGTGTGCTCTCCGGCATTGTAATTCCGAGCTTGCCGCTTCTGAGCTTTGGCAACGTGATCCCTCACCTCTTCGGCAATCTGCTGCTGGCGATCTAGCAGTTGGTAGGGATCGGTGGATGGAGCAGGAGCAACAGCGATTAATCGGTCCAATGGGCCTCTGATGGTCCTTCCGAGCGCTAGTACTGCAGGAGAGAAGCCAGTGGTTTCATGTTTGGCGGTGTTGAGGGCTTAAACGAAACTCAGGTAGCCACTGATCCCACAGCTGATGGTTTTTCCCGACGAAAGATGCAACCATGGTCTTTAAGGTGCGGTTCACGCTGCTCTGTCAGGTTGGTCTGTGGGTGGTAGCTGGTGGTGAGTTTTTGTACGACTCCCCAGGTCTTGCACACCTCTGCGAGTAGCTGGCTCGTGAACTGAGGTCCACGGTCTGAAAGAATGTGTTGCGGTGTTCCCCATCGAAAGTGAATATTTCCTGCGCCAAAATGTTCACAATCTTGGTGGTCTTACTGTCCCGCAATGGAAACAGCTCAACCCACTTTGTGAAGTAATCAACAATGACCAGGATGTAAGTATTACCTTTTTACTTCTTGGGAAAGGTCCCATTAGGTCCAGACCCAGCATCTCTCCAGGCTCCTTCACAGTAGTGGACTGGAGTTGACCTGCAGGTTTGGTGTTGGACGGTTTGTACTTCTGGCAGGTTTGACACTCCTTTATGTGGCGCCATGTATCTTTACGGATGGAGGGCCACCATGCAACCTCCAACATGCGCAACAAGGTCTTCATCCTGCCCAGGTGACCTCCCAAAGGGTTGTCATGGTAGTGGTGGAGGAAGGAATCCGTCAGCTGTTCCGAATAACCAGCTGGTATCGGAATCCTTGTTTAGGAATGGGCACCCGCGATACACAAGTCCCTGCTGTTGGATGAAGGAGATGCGGTTATCATTGGCAGTATTGGAAGCAATGTCATTGATGATATCAGCGATAGCTGGGTCTTTGGACCGAGCGGCCGCAATCTGGTCCATGGTGGTGGGAAGATCCATGCTACTCGCAGGGGCATTGCTAGCACACACTGATGCAGAAGGAGTTGAAGGTGGTACAAGGGGAGCTCTGGAGAGTGCATCAGGCACAAGATTCAGACTACCTTTCCTGTAAATAACGGTAAAAGTGAATTGTTGTAGGCGAAGAGTCCAGCGGGTCAGTCTGGAAGAGGTTTTGGGTTATTGAATGCCCAGGAGAGTGCAGCGTGGTCAGTGACAACCTCAAACTCCATCCCTCCAGATAATGCCGCCATTTTTCTACTGCCCACACGACAGCGAGACACTCCTTTTCAGATGTGGAGTAGTTTTTTCGGCAGAGTTCAGTAATTTGGAGGCGTAGGCTATTACTTTCTCATCCTCTCCTTCTAGCTGGGTCAGAACTGCTCCTAGTCCTACATCGCTGGCATCAGTGAAGACTCGAACGCCTTGTTGATGTCTGGGTGAGCAAGGACTGGAGGACTGATCAAAGCTTCTTGGAGGAGTTTGAAACTCTTCTGGCACTCTCCTGTCCATTTCCAGGGGACATCTTTCTTTTCAAGTTGTTAAGTGGGGCAGCAATATCCGCAAACCTGGGGATGTACTTGTGGTACCACCCTGCCAAACCTAGGAACCGTTGAACCTCCTTCAAGTTGGTAGGAATGGGATATTCCTGGATGGCTTGGAGCTTGTGGGGATCAGCAGCTACACCCTCACCTGAAACCACATGACCAAGGAAATGGAGAGTGTGTTTAAAGAAGTGGCATTTTTGAGATTGAGAGTAAGACGGGCCAGATGAAGTTTGTGGAAGACAGCTTCGAGGTCTTGAAGATGCTGCGCTGAGTTTGGTGAATAGACAATGATGTCATCTATGTAGACTAAACAGATCTTCCCTCGGAGGTCTCCTAACACTCTCTCCATCAGCCGCTGAAAAGTGGCTGCAGCATTTTTAACCCAAATGGCATTACTTTAAACTGATAGAAACCAAAGGGTGTGGAAAATGCAGTCTTCGCTCTACTTCCTGAGTCCATCGCCACTTGCCAGTAACCCGAGCGTAAATCAAGGGAGCTGAATACCGTGGCACCACTCAGGGACTCCAGGATGTCATGAATGAGGGGCATGGGATATGCATCAAAGATGGTCTTGGCATTCAGCTTCCTGTAGTCCACACAGAACCTGTATCCTCCGTCTTTCTTCTCTGTGAGCACCACTGGAGAGGACCATGGGGAGGTAGATGGCTCGATAACTCCGTCCAGAAGCATGTCTTGGACGTGTTCCTTGATTAAAGCCTTTTTCAGTGGAGATGCTCTATACAGTCGACCCCGGACAGGAACTTCGTCCTCTGTGGAGATGGAGTGACGGGTGACTGTTGTCATTCCCAACTGATCAGTGCAGACCGATGACCACTTTTGCTGGAGGTTCTGGAGTTGTTGCTCAACAGGAGATGGTTCAGCTGAAGTGATGGTCATGGTCACCTTCGCCGGTTGGCATGGTTTTGGATCAGAGGTGGTAGGTGGCTGGCAAGATGTATGGAAGTAGAGGCTGACACTTGATAAGGACCTGTCCCAGGAAGCTTCCCCTCATACCGTGGCAAAAAGGATGGTAGGAGAAATCCTTCTGATGTTTGACACCATACTGCCTATTGACAATGTCAATCTGGGTATGAGTTTTCTCCAGGAAATCCAAGCCTAGAACTAGGGGAAATGTTAGATGATGATCCTGTAGGATATATGTGCCTAGAAACCAGATCTCCCCGTGGAGAAGGTAAGTGAGGCGAACTTGACCTTTGGCCTGGTGTGACTGTCCGTCCGCCAGCATGAAATACTGGTCCTGTGCAGACTCCAGCTCTTCCCCTGGATGAGCGATCTTCCTCCAGAGACTCTCTCTCATCAGAGTGAAGGTGCTCCCAGTGTCCAGGACTGCAGGCCCTTGGAGCCCTCGAACGCCCACATCCACGATCAGCAGAGTCAGGCTTGCAGCAGGAGCTATATTCTTCTCCTGGCTTCTCACCATGCTGACCTCTGCCGGCTTCTTCGTAGCTCCTTTATGGCTCCTCTTGTCCTGAACGGCTTTGCTGGAGTTTGCCTTGACCCAGTATTCCCGCTGGGCAGCGTTGTCTTTCTCCACCTGGGTCCCGATGCGCACCAGTTCTTTCACTGTCTTCACCGCTCCCCTTAGACAGCTTGCCAGTTTGGGATTACAGCTGTTGAGAATCCGCTGAACCACTTCAGACTCCTCCAAGTCTGGCTTCCAGCGCAGACATAGGGCACGATAGTCATAGGCGAAGTCAAGGATTCGCTCGTCAGGCAGCTGGACTCTGGAGCGGAGTCGGTCTTCCACTTCGGTCTGGAAGTCAGACGGCAGAAAGGCTTGACGGAAGGCAGTCTTGAACTGTTCCCAGGAGTGGATTCCCTTGCGCTCTGCAAACCACCAGCTCTTTGCTGAGCCTTTCAGCACACTGGACATGGTTGCCATGATCTCATAGGGTGTCATGGGACGTAGCGCTAGGAATTCATCACATTTGTCCAGGAAGTCAATGGCATCGCTGCTGGCCTCCCCGCCAAACTCTGGGAAGTTGATTTTAATGGGCAGCTTTGCTTGGGAAAGACTTCCTTCAGTTCTGGAGCCATGGTAATCAGCAGACCCACCGTCAAAGGAGAATTGTTGTGGTGCAGACTGCTTTCTAGAGGAGAGAGACGGCAAAGAAAGTGGCAGACGAGGGGTGCTGGTCTTTTGAAGAGTTTCTTCAGCTCTTCTCCCCACAGCACATCGCGGCGCTTCAGGCACTTCACCACTTCCAGATCCATTTCGCCAAGGGCCTCTTGCCTTCGATTCTCCATATCTGCGGCGCCCTTCGATGTAACCTCGCAGGACCTGTTCACGATTAATGCTGCTCTCCTGTAACTCAGACAGCTGTGTTTCCAGTTGCTCAACACGGTCAGTGAGATGGGAACAGTGCTCAGTCAATTGCCCTATCGCAACACTGTCAGTAAGGTTCCCTTCATCATCATCGCCTCCAGAAAGCTCTGCCCCTTCTTGGGTAATGTACAGATCACTAAGGCGGGTAGTTCTCTCTGTGATAGGCTCTCTGATAGTCACATGGGGTCTATCTCCAATCTCAGAGAAGTTTAGCGAAGTCAAGGTCTGATCTTCCATTTCTGACATTAAGTTCCCAACAATTTAAACTGATGAATTTAGATTTGAATTTAATGACACAAAGGGTCCCCGTGACGGGCCACCAATTCTGTAACGATCACTCTGCACAACTGAGAAGCAGTTGCACTGTCCTCCCTAAGGAGATACTACTGGCCCTATTCCTATAGTTAAATAAGTCAGCAAGAGTGACGGACAGCAAAAGCAGGGACGCCAGAGGTGTCAATTTCACGAACAACCAGTTTATTATTCTGAACAATAATGTCAACAAATGAAAATGAACAACTGAATTAAATGAATAATGATAAGACAGGAATTCAAATAATTGCAGGTAACAGATAAGAAATAAGATGGTACAGATAAGTATGTAGGGACAAACAGAAGGCTAAACAGTTTCACAAAGTAGAAATGAATGGTGTCCGGAGGGTCTCCAATAAACCCACACTCACAAACACAACCCACACAGATAGACAAAAGATAAATAAATAGATACAGATGAAAACAGTGTCTTGTGGAAACAATTACATTTAACAGTCTCTGTGGCAATGGTGGAGAATGACAGGTAGGCCCAACAAGTCCAGTAATATCTACGCTTAATCGTATCAAACGCCCCTGACACTCAGCTGACCATTTGATTAAATTTGGGGCACTCTTTTGGTGCGGTCAACTAACGGGTTAACCACTGTGGCGCACTCGGGATGAAACGGCGGTAATAACCGGCTAAGCCCAGTAGTGACCTCACCTGAGTCTTGGTTTTGGGGATCGCTGCATCAACCAAAGCCTGGATTTTGGTGACCACAGGTCTCACCCTTCCATTTCCCATTAAAAATCCCAAATATTGAGTTTCTTGTTTTGCAAACGCACATTTCCTTAAGTTAGCTGTCAGCCGGGCTGCCCTTAGAGACTGAAGAACGGCTGCAACCCTAGCCAAATGCTCTCGCCAGGTGGAGCTGTAAATCACCACGTCATCAATATACGCTGCTGCATATTCATGATGTGGGCGTAAAACCTGGTCCATCAGTCTCTGAAAGGCAGCGGGCGCACCATGTAGCCCAAATGGCATGGTTTTAAAGTGGAACAGCCCTTCTGGTGTTGAAAATGCGGTTTTCTCTGGAGCTGCGGGTTAAAGGGATTTGCCAGTATCCCTTCGTCAGGTCCAGAGTGGAAATAAACCTCGCTTTTCCCAGTCTGTCTAAAAGTTCGTCGACCCGAGGCATGGGATACGATCGAACTTAGCAATAGCGCTTACCTTACGGAAATCAACGCAGAAGCGGTTGGTGCCGTCTTTCTTAGCCACTATGACAATAGGACTGCACCACTCGCTCCTGGAAGGTTCAATCACCCCAAGCTCGAGCATATCCCATACCTCTTTGCGAACGCCACTTCGTCGACTTTCCGGGATCCGCACGGTCTCTCTCGCACTGCGACACCTGGTGGAGAGATAATGTCATATTCAACTAAGTTTGTTCTGCCGGGCACGCCAGAAAAACATCGCTGAATTTCTCAATAAGCTTACGCAGTTCTTTTTGCTGATCTGGAACCAATTGTTCCCCATGGAAATCGCTCTTGTGCTCGGGTCTCTGGACAGGGCCTAAATCATCCTCCATATTGCCTGGGGCTATAAATAAGACCTCCCTTGCCTGCCAGGGCTTTAACAAATTAACATGGTAAATTTCACGCTCATTCCGGCGATCGGGCTGTCTAATTTCATAATTTACTTTCCCTATAGCCCGAATCACCTCATACGGCCCCTGCCATTTAGCACACAGTTTCGATTCTGATGAGGGAAGTAGCAGCATTACCTTGTCCCCTGGTCGAAAGGTTCGAATCCGTGCATTTTGTTGTAATGCTGCTGCTGTCGGTGCTGAGCCGATCTGAGGTTGTCCTGGGCCAAACGACCGACCAAATCCAGGCGATCTCTTAGTAGGAGCACATACTTCACTACATTTTTGGACGAGCCTTTGTGCTCCTCCCACCCTCTCTCAGCAGGTCAAGAATGCCGCGAGGCTGCCGGCCGTACAGGAGCTCAAAGGGGAGAACCCTGTTGAACTCTGTGGCACTTCTCTTACTGCAAAAGGAGGTAGGGGAGAAGCGATGCCCAATGTTTCTGCTCTTGTGTTACAAATCGCCTTAGCATCGACTTTAAGGTCTGATTAAAACGTTCCACCAGACCGTCCGCTTGTGGATGATAAACGGATGTCCTGATGGGACGTATTTTCAATATTTTGTACACCTGCTGTAACGTGTTGGACAAAAATTGGTTCCGTGATCGGTCAAAATCTCCTTGGGGATCCCTACTCTAGCCATAATCTGCGCTAACTCAGTGGCTATTGCAGCGGCACTAGTGGACCTCAATGGAACTGCCTCCGGTATCGCGCTGCATAATCCACCACCACTAATATATGCGTATACCCGAGTCAGAAGGTAGCAAAGGGCCCACTATGTCCATTGCAATGCGCCGAAAGGAGTGGAAATAATCGGCAGTGGGACCAAAGGGGTGGGGCGACTCGACCCGGCGCTACTCGCTGGCAGTCTGGGCATGTGGCTACATATCTCGACACATCAGTATGAAGACCCAGCCAATAGAATCGAGCCAATATCCGTTCCCTCGTCTTCTCGGCTCCGAGGTGCCCGCAAAGGGATATCATGCGCCAGCCTCATGACCTCGGTCCGACAAGACGGGGAACCAACAATTGTGTTACAGGCTGTCCTGTGCCCGCGCTAGGTTTACCCTATACAGTAATTGCCCCTTGATACTGAAATGTGGGTATACTAGCCCCAGCGCCATCAACATCCTTACCTTCAATGGACCGGACCTGCCCCAAGCGTGCACCAGTGACGGGTCGTTATGTTGGCCCCACACTAGGTCCGCGCTGAGTACCACGGGTCCGGTACATTGAGAGGGGCTGGAATAACCTCTGCCCTAGTCGGCCCAGTAACCTCGCTCTCTCGGTCACACTGCGTTCCCACTCCCTTCGACTGGCGTTTGTTACCATTGCAGCACTCTCCCACCAGACCCCAGCCTTGTCTCAAAAACGCTCCCTCCCATTTTGCGGTCCGTCTCTCCTTATTTGTTTTTCTAGGACGGAAAAGAGGGGAAAACATTTCAGTGTGAAAAGGAAACACATCACCAATCCGTTCCTTTTGTTTTTTTTCTGCCACGTTTACGTGTGTGGCTGAGACTGCCATTTTTTGTATCAAATCTCTGAATTTTGGCCAGTCTCGCCCAGAATAACTGGGTGTGGCAACCTTCCGCCACCCGACTACAAGGTGACGTTTTATCGGTCCTACCGATAAATATACTTTACTGTGGGGTATGCCGCCGTGTCTCCATGGATACAGGAGATGGCCACCTGACCTTGTGGCCGCCACGACACACCGCCCAGGAGAGCTGTCCTAATCAAGGTTTGCGCACACCCTGTGTCCACTAATGCGTGGGTTTTCACATTCCCTAAAACAACATTGATTAAACAAGGCCCCTCCCGACCATTTTCCCCACACTTACCAGTTTCAGGTGCCCAATTGCACGCGGCCACGCCACACTCCATGGCAGCGGGCATGACCTGGCCAGATGTCCCGCTGGTGGCACCTAAAACAGATAGGAGGGACAGAGGGGGCATAGGGTATGAATCTGTCCCGTTGCTGGTATGGCAACGGGCAGGGCAGCACCTCTACCCCAGCTGGGGCCAACCTTGGTCTCCATGGGGGAGGCAAGGGGCCCAATGGGGTCGGCGCCTCGGAGGTCTGGGTCCCGGGAACGCCTGTCAGCACATTCTTATCTGGCATTGCTGCTACAGTTTGACTTAATTCTGCCTGGAAAGCAATAACAATACATTCTTCAAAAGCATTAAACCCATCCAGACAGTTTAATAATAGCTCCGTATCTGTTTAGCATCCCTCAAAGCCTCTGGGTGTTTGGACTATTCCAAAGTGATGAGTTCTTCTTAAGATAATCGCATCAAGACAGAGGAAGTGTTTTCCTTTTTTTAAATTGATTTTGACAATAAAGACCTTCTCTTTCCCTATAAACAAAGATTATTAAAATGTGAAATGAAAGGTGTGACGTGATCATTCAAGAGTGTTTTGGAATGAAAAGTTCCCAGAAGCAGTTGATCTTTGTTTTTTTTTCATTTTGTTACTGTTTTATTTTTTCTTAAGAAAGTGTTTAATGTGCCCTACCCACCAAGGAAACAAGAAATACTTTGAACATGTGTAACTAATAGTGGGTGCTGTGCCCTGTGTACTGCTGTTATACACACAACTGACACCAAATTGGCATCTCAGCCCACTGATTTGAATGGGTAGGCAAGGGCTGGACATGAACCACAAACCATAGAGTTCAAAGACAAACTGAACTTCACTAAAGAGCAACGTCTGTAGTTGAGCAGTAAGTACGGGTCTTATGCTGATGTCAGTATTATTAACTGATCAGCCAATAGGAAGATATTCATTACAAGGTGAGACAAACTAATGGGTCATATTCTCAAACACACTATCCTCCAGGTTGACCATTTCTTTTTTAGAAGGTTAGATGCTGGTTTGCACTGTGCAGAAACTATTTTTGATTTACCTTACTGCACCTCAAACACCAAATAAACTGTGACTCCTACAAAGTTTGCTTGATAAAGATGTCCCCAAAATATTTGAGTGGAGTGAACTACATAAAAGATGGCGAACATTTAGATTTCCTTTTAAGATCCATTTTAGCCTGCTTTGAGTGTCCTTGTTACACACCACGTTTACTGCTATTATTATTTGTTTATTTAGCAGACGCCTTTATCCAAGGCGACTTACAGAGACTAGGGTGTGTGAACTATGCATCAGCTGCAGAGTCACTTACAACTACGTCTCACCCGAAAGACAGAGCACAAGGAGGTTAAGTGACTTGCTCTGGGTCACACAATGAGTCAGTGGCTGAGGTGGGATTTGAACCAGGGACCTCCTGGTTACAAGCCCTTTTCTTTAACCACTGGACCACACAGCCTCCTACTGTCAATCTGCTTTCCCCCTGTGGCAAAGTGGCTAGTGAAGGGGAACAGGTGTAGCGGTGATGCGAGGCAGGAGTGACAAACAGACAACGGTAATTCAGTGAACAAGTGTTTATTGTGCTGTTTCCAGGTCTGGCGACCGTCAAATAATATATCCCCGGCAGTACACAACAATGTGTAAAGCGCGGGGAGCGTGAATAATTTTTATACAGTTTCTGAACAAAACAAAAGCACGGTCACCAGTCCTGGGTGAATCCAAAACGTGCAGGTGCTCTGTGCAGTGGTGCTCCGGATAGTGCTTTCCTGGCGACAGCTCCGAGGTGTGCCTTAACTGTCTAGTGGTGCAACAAAGACAGACAATTACAAACAGACAGAAACAACACGTAACACTGGTATTCCTATATTCTGAGAGCTCCTCTCTCAGTCCTTCTCTCCTCACGCTTTAACCCCAAACGAAGGAAAAGATCAAGCGTTACCCTGGTTCTATATGTAATCCCCAGATGATATCTAGGTAAACGGTTGCAGCTGCCTTTATTACTTGCAGCTGCCCTCGCTTACCTTTCAAGTCAAAACGGTCTTACAACAGAGTCTCGCTTCCTTCCAGGCTGACCCACTTCCCGCCCCCGGAAACGAACTGTCAGGCCAGCCCTTCCAGATACTTCTCCTCCCGTTCTTTAGCGCCCTCACAGGTCGGGAGGAAGATTTATCACCAGAACTCATTATATTTCTGTCACACCCCCACTTAATGATTGAATACAGATTGCCTTTGTCAATGTGTAAGATTCAGTATTGCAACCAGGGGCCTAGTGATTCCAAGTCATTGACAATACCTTTGAAGACAAGACTTTCTATTGTCTAAACTTAGATTATGAATGACCTGAAATGTACTTCAAGGACAGGCTAATAAGGAGGTAAATTCCTTAATATTTAAATTTGAACTGTGGTATAAAATGACACCAGCAATATTCATTTGTAGTGTTTTGGTACACCTACAGATATCCAGAATTCATCGCTTTCACAATGTGGGTGAATTTGCTTAATAAAAAAAATAAATAAATAAAAACATTTAAATTAACATTAAACCTACAGAAACAATTTCTGGAGCTCTGAGGTTTTAAATGTCTTGCAAATGCCAAGCTGTCAGAAGGTAATGAATTCCTTTCATGAGAATCACATAAAAATAAGAACATAATTTACAAAAAAAGTTATCTTTTTTCCTTAAGCCACAGATTACTAAAACTGTGATCTGAAAAGTGTGACTTTAAAGAAGCTTTGAATGAAGGGTATATTTCTCTGAAGCTGTTGATCTAGCTGTTATTACATTTATTTATTTATTTATTTATTTATTGCATTTATATGGTACTTTTTATACCATAGTATCGCAAAGCACTGTACAGTACATAGCAGAAAAAATAACAAACCACAATACATTTGTATAGCATGTCACTCATACAACTGCCATAAATCAGACCATTTAAATAACAGATTTAAATAACACTATACACAATAATACAAAATAGCAATTTACAAGTTACATTAAAACCCACTAAGATAAGAAAGCCATTTTATAAAAGTGCGTTTTTAGTCTTGACTTGAAAACTGTAACGGTCCCAGCTTCCCTGGCAAAAGAAGCCAGACCATTCCATAATTTAGGCGCTCTACAACAAAAAGCCCTACTTTCCGTGTTGCTTTTGTTGACCCTAGGAATAACCAGCAGCCCCAATTTTTTACCTCCCCAATAGAGATGAACTGAAACCAATCAGACAGATAAGCTTTGAACCAGGATAGGACAAGGTCAGACAGTCCTACTGTGCTTTCAAGACGATTCAGTAGAATGGAATGGTCTACAGTATCAAAGGCAGCCCTTAGATCTAGAAGAATTTAAACTGATGGAAAGCCTGAGTCAGAGCTTATCAGCAGATCATTCACAACAAGGGCCATCTCTGTGCTAGGTGCAGCACAAAAAACAGTCTGAAACTCCTTGAATATAACATTGAGTTAGAAATTTTTGTAATTGAATTGCAACAACTCTCTCTAGAACCTTATCTAAGAATGGTATGTTGGAGATTGGCCAACAGTTATTGAGGGGTTACTTTAGGGTCCAAATTGTGTTTCTTAAGCATATTTTACGTTTTGTAGGACTAGGATCAAGAGAGCATGTAGTAGCACTAATATGTTTAACAAGCTCTGTCAGTTCCTGTAAGGCAATCAAAGACAAAAACAAAACATAGTAGCCTTAATAGGTGTAGTTGGTAAAATTGTGCTGGAGTCCTCCTTAATAGAAGGTGTCTGTGGAATCTCACCTCTGATGTATAGTATTTTATTTTTAAAGAAATGTAAGAAGTCATTGCAGCTGTGAGAGGAGCCAATGTCAAGGGCAGGTCTATAAGGGGAAGGATTAATGAATTTATCTAGGGTAGCAAAAAGAAATCTAGGATTACTTCTTTCAATTACATTTGAATAATATGATGATCTAGCCAAAGCCACAGCCTTCCTATATTTAACCAGGCGCCTTTCCATGTGATATAATGAACTTACTGTGGGGATAATAATAATAATGAAAAAGGTAATAACACTAAGATGTGCTTATTCCTTATCCAGACTGAATAGAGAAAAGGGAAATAAACAACTTGTTTTTCCTTGTTCCTTATTCAAGCTGAATAGGGAAATAGTGTTGTGTTTGCATATTAGACACATCTGGGGACAGTGTTCCAGGCACAGGCATCACAAAGACCAGATGACACCCGCATCAACGACTTTGCCCACTTTATTCCAAGCATGACCCCAAAGAACTTGAGATCCTTATTTGCAGCAAATAAGGACACAAGTTGTTTGTTATTATTATTATTATTATTATTATTATTATTATTATTATTATTATTATTATTATTATTATTATTGAATAAGGAATAAGAAAAAAGGAATAAGGAAACAGCTTCGTGATCGTGTTCTGTGAGGCTCTAATGCATTGTGGACTCTTTTGTTTGACTGAATTATGTTCAGGGGTTAGTACTTAACTTGTGTGCTTTAGAATTACACTATTTTCAACTTCTTTCAAAAGCTGTACTTTATTGTTAAATGGATTATTTTTGTAAGGCTGTAGTTTTTTCTTGCTTTGTGAAAGGTGATTAATACATATTTCTGTTACGTAGAAGTCCACGCAGTTTACTTTTGATTTGCCATTCATCCATTGACAAACAGTAAATACTTATTTTATATAGTCACTTTTTTATTTCATTTTTTTTCAGCTGTTAATCAGTTTGAGTAAATGCTTGATCAGTAAGAGGTTACCCATATTTGTTTATCCAAAGTCACTTCCCATTACAAAGACATGAATATTGAGCTTGCTCCACTTTGTCCATTCATCATGCTGTTCCCATAGTAACAGTTTTCTGGGCCAGAATACTTAAATACCAATTAACCACTCTCCCTTTGGCCCGCAAAGATAGCAGAACAACAGACTCCCGAACATTTGCAGGCCAGAACTGACAGAAGCTGAATCGCAGTGGTACAAAGAGCCTGGTTGGAGGCAAAAGCAGAAGGTATTTGTTTTCAAATGATCAAGTCATATATAAGTGAACTTGCAGTGCGGGATGTATCAGTCCCATTGTCACCTCAGTGCACTGCTCCCTCCCTGGCATTGTCATGGCTCTCACTTCCCCAATAATGTTATTACATCTGCATTCTGGTTGCAATGCAGAACACAACTAAACAGTCACTTACACACTCCTGACTAAATCATTCAAAAAGGGGGAGCACAGTATATATAAAGCTTGAAATCCCCCCAAAGCTCATCTATTACTCTATATTCAGCATGTAGGTTACATTGTTTTTCTTGTTTTTGTTTTTTTTGTATTATTCTAAAGCTAGAGCTCATAGTGATGTACTAAATTTGCATCGCTACATACAGAATTTAAGTCATCTGTCTTTTTTCCTAAT
Source organism: Acipenser oxyrinchus oxyrinchus (assembly GCA_030684275.1). Classification (NCBI taxonomy): domain Eukaryota; kingdom Metazoa; phylum Chordata; class Actinopteri; order Acipenseriformes; family Acipenseridae; genus Acipenser; species Acipenser oxyrinchus. The sequence continues at coordinate 2,009,444 of CM060255.1, read as the reverse complement.
TGTGTTTGTGTGATTTAAGAAACGCCCTTAAACTAAAACACAAGACATTATTATTTTAAATCAAAATATCAAAGCTAATTGCTTCATAAACTGTTACTGTTTGTTAATCGCTAAGGCTTGTTTTAATTCCCCACAGAGAAATCACAAAAAAATACTGTGGGGAATATTGGGTAGCAGGGAGGGAGTTAAATTCCTCCCTGCAAAAACACGAGGGGCTATGGCTAGAGTCGTGAATTGAATAAGTGGTTGAATGATTAATTAAATCTCCGGCCACCGGTGTATGAATAGGGTGGTCACTGGTGTTAGGGGAGGTAGTGATGGTGAAGGGACGGGGCGGGTGCAGCCTGTTGTTTTGTACTGTGTTAGGTTATTTATTGTTGTAAATAAATGTGAGTAAGAGCTTAACTGCAGTGTTTCTGGTCTCTGAGTCTCCTTGGTAATGCATACTCTGTCACAAGCACACATTAAAAATAATTTCTAACAGGCTTTTAGGACTCTTAACTAGGGTTACCAGAAGTCATGGGAAAACTGGGATTTTCCCAGTTTTTAGCCTTAATTTTGTGTTGGAATTTCAATAGAATTGGGAATAACTGCCATTATTGATCGGATTTAAGATGTTTGTTTTTTTAACTTCCAGAGGCTGGTGTATGACCTGATTACTGGAGGTAAAGAAATGCACAATAATCTAAGGATATAAAGCTGCTTTATCTTTGTTAGGCTTAACAATGGAGACGTTGAAACAAACACTACCCAGGGAGTGCAAAATACAAGAACACCAAGACAAGCTGACAGATCATTTGTACTTTGCTGACTCTTAAAAATGAACTCCTATAATTGCCTGCCAGAGGAAGACTAGGGGTAGAAAGGCATGCTCATAGTTTGCATCCATTGTTTCTCAAAACACATTGAGAAAATATTTGTTTAGATTATTCTGGAGATACATAAAGTCCCTTTAGTTACTGGAAGCCTGTGAACAAATGACGCCAGTGTACTAATGATTGCTTTAATCAAATCACAGTAATTATGCACTAATTACAAAGGATAACTATATTTGAAAATGTGCAAATTAAGGCTGAAAACTGAAACAATCACAGCTTTCCTAGAACTTCCAATAACCCCAAAACATTAGTGTACAGCCTATGTTTAAACTAGAAAATGGTATACCCCATTCTCCCTCAAGAAGAGACTCTAAATATTTTCCCAAAAGAAGATTATTTTATGTTTAATTATTTAGGATGAATTTGTCCAATCACCCAAAATATCACTGTATCAAATCAAGGCAAGGGATTTGATTGCAGAGCTAGCCATAATTACACTGCTTTATTGATTCAGTTACCACCAGGTCTGCTCTCTCTTAAACACAATATCTGCAGATGCACTGCAATTAAATTTAATGAAATAAAGCCATGAAGGACTAATAGGTCTAAGAGCCCATGATAGAAGAACACCATTTATGCTTTAAATCAGACAACTAATTAAAAATAAGCTTGGTGATTTCTGTACCTAAGGCAGTTAATACAATCTATCAACAGACAAAAAAAAAAAATCCATAAGGCATTATCTATCACTGGTACAAATGGAAGAACTTGTGGCGGATTCATTGAGTAATTCTGCTGGTACAATGTAACTTACATGTAACGGAGTACAGAAAGTCTAAAAGGGGAATTGACTTCAGTTATTCCCACTACAACTTCAACCCACTTCAAATGTTTTGAAAGTGTGTTTACATTGGACCCGTGAAAACCCTGGGGCATTTGTAGTCTTGTTTAGTTTGCTATGCATTTGAATTAAGTTTAATTTAAAAACTACAGGAAGCTAAACGATCAAACAAGGAACCAAGGCATGTTGTACAACTACTCTATAATGTTTTTTTTTTGTTTTGCTTTTGTTTTAATGTCTGCATTACATTCTGCAGCAAGTTCTCATTGATTTGGATCTTGCAAATACAGTTTTGAATGTTTTCTTCTCTCTCTCTCTCTCTCTCTCTCTCTCTCTCTCTCTCTCTCTCTCTCTCTCTAATGATTTCTGTATTGTTTAATACAGGACCATATTAATTTAAGTAACTAGCCTATTGCCTTATCTAATAAAAGCATGTGGAGTAGACTTCTACAACCTCGTCAGACTGGGCCTCGCTTCAGGGTTCAGTGACATCACGTGTTGCTTACATTAGGTACGTGAGAAGAGGTGTTAGGATTGACAGCAGGAAAGGGGGTCACCCATTGATCTGCAGCCCACCAGGGAATTGCAGTGTTAAGCAGCATTTCAAATTGGGGAGAAAACAGGGGGAAATTCATAAAAATAATAAAAATAAATACAGAAATAAAATAAAAAATACCAAAACTGAAAAATCTACATCATAACCACATTTTCATGAAATGAGGCACAATTGGTTATGAGTATGTCTCATCAATCAATATTACTCTCTTGAAACACAGAATTACAGTGATGGGAATCTGCTATCTCATATCACTGCGGGTTTCATCTAAACACAGTGATGGGAATCCGCTATCTCATATCACTGCGGGTTTCATCTCGCTTACAGCGATGGGAATCCGCTATCTCATATCACTGTGGGTTTCATCTCGCTTACAGTGATTGGAATCCGCTATCTCATATCACTGCGGGTTTCATCTAAGCTTACAGTGATTGGAATCCGCTATCTCATGTCACTGCGGGTTTCATCTCGCTTACAGTGATTGGAATCCGCTATCTCATATCACCGCGGGTTTCATCTCGCTTACAGCGATGGGATTCCGCTATCTCATATCACTGCGGGTTTCATCTTGCTTACAGCGATGGGAATCCGCTATCTCTTGTCACTGCAGGTTTCATCTCGCTTACAGTGATTGGAATCCGCTATCTCATGTCACTGTAGGTTTCATCTCGCTTACAGCGATGGGAATCCGCTATCTCTTGTCACTGTAGGTTTCATCTCGCTTACAGCGATGGGAATCCGCTATCTCATATCACTGCGGGTTTCATCTCGCTTACAGTGATTGGAATCCGCTATCTCATGTCACTGCGGGTTTCATCTCGCTTACAGTGATTGGAATCCGCTATCTCATATCACCGCGGGTTTCATCTCGCTTACAGCGATGGGATTCCGCTATCTCATATCACTGCGGGTTTCATCTTGCTTACAGCGATGGGAATCCGCTATCTCTTGTCACTGCAGGTTTCATCTCGCTTACAGTGATTGGAATCCGCTATCTCATGTCACTGCGGGTTTCATCTCGCTTACAGCGATGGGAATCCGCTATCTCTTGTCACTGTAGGTTTCATCTCGCTTACAGCGATGGGAATCCGCTATCTCATATCACTGCGGGTTTCATCTCGCTTACAGTGATTGGAATCCGCTATCTCTTGTCACTGTAGGTTTCATCTCGCTTACAGCGATGGGAATCCGCTATCTCATATCACTGCAGGTTTCATCTCGCTTACAGTGATTGGAATCCGCTATCTCATGTCACTGCGGGTTTCATCTCGCTTACAGTGATGGGAATCCGCTATCTCATATCACTGTAGGTTTCATCTCGCTTACAGTGATGGGAATCCGCTATCTCATATCACTGCGGGTTTCATCTCGCTTACAGTGATGGGAATCCGCTATCTCATATCACTGTGGGTTTCATCTCGCTTACAGTGATTGGAATCCGCTATCTCATATCACTGCGGGTTTCATCTCGCTTACAGTGATTGGAATCCGCTATCTCATGTCACTGCGGGTTTCATCTCGCTTACAGTGATGGGAATCCGCTATCTCATATCACTGCGGTCAGAAGGACCCATAAAATAATAAGAAGATTCAAAGCATCAGAGGCTAGCTGTGAAGAGTTTATGATTAGAAAGGCTGTCACTTGAGATGCTGTTGTCATATTGTTGCCAGTCAAGAATAATCAGGACAGCCATGGGTAAAAAACAATAGACCTGACTGCCAAGAAGGTGGTCTGCAAATTCATGCAGCCAGCATTGCAGCACCAGGGAAATGCAGGAGGAAAAAGCTCAGGGAGCAAGGTACAACCCAAGTCTTCTAAATATCTACACAAATATTAATCATCTTGTCTATGTAAAGTCACTGACTCATCGCAATTCTCTTATTAATATCCAAGTATTAAAACACCAAGAAACATTATCAAAATAGCTCCAGAAACATAATATATACTTGCAATGTCTTTAATTATGTATGTTTGCTAACACTTTACATTAAGTGTACTTTTGCAGATCTTGTATACCATGTTCTTGTTAAAAAGAATAGTTAAACAAATCTTTCATTCATTCTCTCTAGATGCATGAAGCCAAATAAAAGAAAAGGTGTAAAGTGTTAAAAGGGCAAAATAACACCCAGAGGAATTATTTTACCAGGATAAGAATTTTTTTTTTTTGTAGTCACGTGGCAGGGTTCACCACGCCCCTGTGCATATTTGTTTTTGGTGTGTTATTATTATTTAAATATATGTATTTGTGCACTGTTGGTTTAGCTCGGCAGGGTAGGGTTAATTTCCTTCCCTGCCAAATCACTTGACGTGTAGAATGTGCCTGAGCCCAACTGAATGATTAACAAGCAATAGAGCTCCGGCACAGCTGCATAAAATAGGCAGGAACCATCAGTCTAGGTGGGGTTTTGTTCAGAGGAGGAATGTAAATGAAAGTTATCAATAACAATTGCTACTCGTGCTGGCTTTAAACCAGCATGTTACTTGTTTCTGTGTTTATCACTGTGTTTGTCTATTTCAGATGGCCATGGTACCTTTTGTTTTATTCAGTGTTTGTTTTGTGTTAAAACCTTTTATTTTTCAATCAACGCGCATCATGTGTCTGTCTCTTCCTGGTATGTGATGTCACCACCAAGCTATCCGTGATGAGTCATAACAAGTTGCAGCCATCCAACATTTGAAGAAAAGTAAAGAACAAGACAAGGCAATTTGACCCATCAATACTTGTCCAATTCATAAAAGCTGCCAGATGCTAAAACTCTTAACGTTCCAGTGACTCAGAAGCAACAACATGGCTTTGTAACCCATGCAATACATTCATCACTCTTTGTGTAATACGGACCACCTACCTTCTGACCAGGATCTCCACTGAATCTCCAACTACTTGCATGTTATGTACTTCCCTTGACTTTCACTAGATGGCAGTTTAAAAATTGCTTTTGCTAGTGAGAGTTTTAGTTTCAGAATTAGTTTCCATTATTATTTTCATTACAAAAGTAAAGTCAAGCTTAAACAACTGGCTATGTGGCACATCACATAAACAACGTAATGCATAGGTTCCTTTCAATTCCATGCCACTGCTGGAAGCTTGTTTAAAAGATGAGTGAAGAATCCCTATAATGAAGCTCTGGCATGATGAATGCAGTGAATGGAGGCCAGCAACAGACTGCACCTTTCTCTCAATGAGGCCGTGTCAGTTGAGAAATGGTAAGCCAGCACTGGGTTACTGCTCATGGAAAATGCTGGCAGAAGTACAAACATTTGTAGCCCTGTAGATTGCTGTGTCAAATAAAGCTAGGAAACTCAGGAACAGATTTTTCAAAAACAGCTTGTGAAGAAGAAAAGCATTTTAGCAACACTTTGAGGTTCCAAGAACAATGCTGCAGCATCCCATTTTAATTCAGTTGACAGAAAAGAGAACCTCAACAAAATGTACTCTGTAGCGTCTGTCTTCAGCTTCCCAGGAACGTACATGTGTATGCGTAACACAGATCCATTACTTATTTTCTGAAAAGAAATAGTATCGTTTTCCCTAAATTTGATTCATTCTGTTACAGTTCACAGCTTTAGTTTGAAACACCCTACTGACAGGCACAGGACTGACATATTATTAGGAATGTTGCATCATGGTATTACCAATCAGAATTGATTAGCAGTGGACATTTATCTTTGAGAATGGATAGTATGAGTTTTTACCCACAAATACCTCAAAAAAAAATATATACTGTATATATATATATATATATATATATATATATATATATATATATATATATATATATATATATATATATATATCACTACCGTTCAAAAGTTTGGGGTCACTTAGAAATTTCCTTGTTTTCCATGAAAACATACATGAAATGAGTTTGAATAGGAAATATAGCAAAATGAATAGGAAATATAGTCATTGACAAGGTTAGAAATAATGATTTTAATTGAAATAATAATTGTGTCATTCAAACTTTGCTTTAGATCAAAGAATCCTCCATTTGCAGCAATTACAGCCTTGCAGACCTTTGGCATTCTAGTTGTCAATTTGTTGAGGTAATCTGAAAAGATTTCACCCCATGCTTCCTGAAGCACCTCCCACAAGTTGGATTGGCTTGATGGGCACTTCTTACGTACCATACGGTCAAGCTGCTCCCACAACAGCTCAATAGGGTTGAGATCCGGTGACTGTGCTGGCCACTCCATTATAGACAGAATACCAGCTGACTGCTTCTTCCCTAAATAGTTCTTGCATAGTTTGGAGCTGTGCTTTGGGTCATTGTCCTGTTGTAGGAGGAAATTGGCTCCAATCAAGCGCCGTCCACAGGGTATGGCATGGCGTTGCAAAATGGAGTGATAGCCTTCCTTCTTCAAGATCCCTTTTACCCTGTACAAATCTCCCACTTTACCACCACCAAAGCACCCCAGACCATCACATTGCCTCCACCATGCTTGACAGATGGCGTCAAGCACTCCTCCAGCATCTTTTCATTTGGTCTGCGTCTCACAAATGTTCTTCTTTGTGATCCGAACACCTCAAACTTAGATTCGTCTGTCCATAACACTTTTTTCCAATCTTCCTCTGTCCAGTGTCTGTGTTCTTTTGCCCATCTTAATCTTTTCTTTTTATTGACCAGTCTGAGATATGGCTTTTTCTCTGCCTAGAAGGCCAGCATCCCGGAGTCGCCTCTTCACTGTTGACGTTGAGACTGGTGTTTTGCGGGTACTATTTAATGAAGCTGCCAGTTGAGGACCTGTGAGGCATCTGTTTCTCAAACTAGACACTCTAATGTATTTGTCCTCTTGCTCAGTTGTGCACTGGGGCCTCCCACTCTTCTTTCTATTCTGGTTAGAGCCAGTTTATGCTGTTCTGTGAAGGAGTAGTACACAGCGTTGTACGAGATCTTCAGTTTCTTGGCAATTTCTGCATGGAATAGCCTTCATTTCTCAGAACAAGAATAGACTGACAAGTTTCAGAAGAAAGTTCTTTGTTTCTGGCCATTTTGAGCCTGTAATCGAACCCACAATTGCTGATGCTCCAGATACTCAACTAGTCTAAAGAAGGCCAGTTTTATTGCTTCTTTAATCAGCACAACAGTTTTCAGCTGTGCTAACATAATTGCAAAAGGGTTTTCTAATGATCAATTAGCCTTTTAAAATGATAAACTTGGATTAGCAAACACAACAAACAAACACAACGCAAAACAAACACAACAAAGGACTGATGGTTGCTGATAATGGGCCTCTGTACGCCTATGTAGATATTCCATTACAAATCAGCCGTTTCCAGCTACAATGGTCATTTACAACATTAACAATGTCTACACTGTATTTCTGATCAATTTGATGTTATTTTAATGGACAAAAATGTGCTTTTCTTTCGAAAACAAGGACATTTCTAAGTGACCCCAAACTTTTGAACGGCAGTGTATATTCCAGATATACAGTATATATATATATATATATATATATATATATATATATATATATATATATATATATATATATATATATCTGGAAAGTTGAAGTCCCCTTTGCATGCAATTCTAATGTTGTTATATAACAGCTTCCTGTATGGCATGGTTGTTATAAGCAGTATCATAATTGTCTCTTGAACTGTATAACTGTATGTAATTGTCTCCACTTTGGTACAGATCAGTATTGCTTATAACTTACACAATAACAATTGCATCATTTTCAAAACTTTAAATACGTTTTTCCATGATTGGTAGGATTAGAAAATTAGTGACTACAGAACAGGCTGACAATGAGAATGTTTTCAGTTTCCTTTAGGCATCAAACCAGTTTAGAGTAATAAACCACACTCCAGTGAGATTTCAACAATATACTATTTCCTGCTGTTCCTTGAGCACATCGACTCCCTTACCAAGCTCTCTGAAGGTCTCTCCAGTCCAACCTAATAGGTTGAGGATGACTTATTGGGGAAAGCAGCCTCCATAAAAAACATATAGAACTGTTTCTTAAACACATTTTACACATTTTTCTACCTGAATTGAAATTTCAACCATTAATTGTACAGTTAATAATTTTAAACATACTTTATGTATTGAATGTATGTATGTATTGAATGCTAAGGCCTCCTTACTGTGACTTTAATAACTAGATACAGTTTGAGACCGATAATTAAATGTATATTTGCAAAGAAACAAAAACAAATTAAACTTTCACAAGTACTCACCTGTTAATCAAAAACATTCTACAGGTACTGTATTTATCATTATTAATAAATAAATAAAAAGTAAGGAAACTAATGTGCTGTAACAAATTGACCATTTGATTTCAGCAGCAGAGTCCCAAGAATGCAAGTATATTTTATCAATCTCGATAGACATACTTCATTTCCTCTTTATGAAACAGGATTGTTATCTCCCCAAACAGATTGACGAAAGCCTGGCAGAGAGAGTGCAGTTCATCCTGGCATTCAAAAGGAAGGCATTGGATTTGCTGATGGTCAGGGACCCTTTCAATACATGAATACACTTTAAGCCTCGTCCCTTCTACCCCATTCTTACGCACCAGGGGTTTCCTGCACAATTTAAATGCATCAAAGTGTTGTGAGCTTTTGCAGTATCTGCCCATTTTATTTCCTTCTTTCCTTTTTAATGCATTTCCACTGAGCCTACTATATCCCATAACCTGCAGCAAATGATATCACTGCTTCAATGGAAACAGCACAAACTAGTTTGCTACCATTTGCTGATTAGGGGGCTGTCAGAGTGTAAAGGTGCAAACAACGCTACGTTGAAAAAAGGAAGATAAAATTGCTAAATTACAGTACACCTTCGCTATAACGAACCTGTTGGGGTCCAAGCCTTTCATTCGTTATATCGAGGAGTTCGTTATAGCGAAAGGACAATCAAAATGAAGGATGAACTGTTGGAGTAAGTTAATGAGATGAGATTGTGAATAAAAGTAGAATTACATGTACCTGTTTGTTTCATGTATGCAGTATTCTGCCTTTGCTTTAGCCTATTTGTTAAAGAATTAAAACACAGTACAAAAAAAAGCATGAATCCCGAATTAAAGCTAAACTTTTATTCAAAATCAATCTGACATGAATCTTTTCAAAGTGCAGCAAATCTTAATCCAACATGCAAGAATCCCAAACTGAGCTTTTATTCCAAATCAACCCGACATGAAAAGTTAATCAGATCCTCAATTTTAAAAAAAATTATTATTCAGTTTTGCTTTGCCGCATGGTTGCTGAATAAGCCAAAAAACAGCGTGCTTTTTGTATATTGTAACAAACATCCTTAACATTATAAGAATCAGCCTTCAGTCGATTCAGGGCCAAACTCAATCTTATTACACTTAATACATGATCAAAGACAATCTGAAAATTCTTAAATAACAATTAACAGATCGCTGTGGGCCACGACCTACGCCACTAAAACAAATTAATTTTTCAAAAGAATCTCAGGGTGGAACTATTCTGTCTCTGCTTATTCGCTTTTCTCTGCTTCACAACAACAATACACACTCCCCGTCACTGGTCTTTAGCCCCAGTTAGTCCCGCCTCGTCCCACTCCACGGCCAATCACCAGCAGATCCTGTCATCCGTGCCTGTCGCCCATAGGCTGTTAGACCGAAGTGAAACACAGCCCCTCCTACTACAAGCATTCCTGCACTTCACAGACCTCACATACATTACAATATTATCTTTTTTTAGTTTCTTTTTATTTGGTGTCCAGCGGCTAGGTTCGTTATAGCCGAAGGTTCATTATAATGAAGGGCGTTATAGCGAGGGTGTACTGTAGATCATTTAAAAGCTTGAGTGGGTGCGGTTTTCAGTGTAATTTGTAGAAACAGCTTGGGTGATAAAGCCTTACAGATTATTTGTGAATGAGTCTTGTGACCTTTAGCAACTGGCTGCACGCATGTGACTTTTTCCAAGCATTTGTCTGAGAAAATATTCAACAAGCAATATTCATAGAATACTTTAGTAAGTGAAATAGATCTGATAGCCACTGGGAACCACTGTTACCTAATGTTTGCAGAATTCCCTTGTTTTCCATGGGTCAACGTTGTTTTTTTGTTATGTAATTATTGTCCACTGTAGTTTATTTGTTTTATATACAATTTGCATGCAAGTATCAGTGGAAGCTTTATGTGCAGTAATATCAATAAACATTTCACTTGGTTCGAAGGGGTTATTTCAGTAGAAGGTAAAGATTGTACATGCTAGAACAAGATAGTCATTACTTTTTAAATAGCTACTGGGATCATGTATCACTTGCTGTACTATGGATTTAATAGGAAATAATAGTTATTAAAAAACATTTTTACATTTGCATTTTATAATGTGGCCACAGTCTGTTTAGCGGTATTATTACGTTGATTGAGTGTGTTGCCAAATGCAGGACTCAGCTGGAAATGAAATGGTTTATTTTAGGCTATTCTTATAAATTCATCTCTAAAAAGGGAACTCAGTTTTGTTTTGAGACTTTATCCAAATTCTTTTTTACAGCACAGACAGTCATTAGTATTTTTCACAACAGATTATTTATTCCTAAACTTGGCATCTGCCAGAAAGCCAGTTGTTTTTTTTCAGTGACAGCAGATATCTAGAATCTCACAGTCCTGTAATCATTAGAGATGTGCTCAGACTAACATGACTTAATTTCCTGCAAAACATTTTCTGGCTGCAAGGCAATATGCTTTTTTTTTTATATAACAAGGGTATCCAGCCAAGCACAATCCTTACTTGTATGCCTACTGGCAAACCAATAATTTAAACTGTTTAGGTTTGGGTTGTTGTGGCGGAGTGTCCCGCCCCTATTTATTATTATTTGTATTTTTGTTTGCGGCGGGTAAAAGCGCCGCGTCTTTATATGTATATTTAAAACCCGTGAGGATGCATGACTGATCAGCTACTGATTATTTAACTAGCTGACAGTCATGCATCCTTACTAACCGATGCAGACTGTGGCCGAGGGGTAATAAGATAATTAACAGCTAGTTAACCCCTCGGCCAGAGTATAAGAACCTGCAGCTGTCTGTTCTGCGTTGGTGGAGTTTTGGAGTAGAGAGCGGAGAGAGAGAGCGGAGAGAGCGGAGAGACGACATAAAACAATTGCTAAAGCGTGCTGGTTTAGCCAGCACGCCACTTACCTGTTTGTCTGTTTATTCGTTTTGGCCCTCGTGCCCTTTTGTTTTGTTGTTTTGTTTAAATCTTTTGGTTTTGTTTGTTTATTAATAAAATCAACTGAGCGCCGTTGCGTTCAGTTTAGCCCGCCATCCATTGTTATGGTTTCAGTTTCTTCCTGGTCCGTGGCGTCATCACACTCACCACTGCGAGCCAGACTGTCACATATGGTGTCCAGCGTGGGACAAACAACGCCTCCAAGAGCCGGACCAGGAAAGGGACGTTTTTTAGTTTTTTCAAAAGTGTTTTTTTGTGAAGGGAAAAAAAAAAAAAATGGGAAGAAAAAGGGGAGGAGAGGAATGGCCAGCCCCACAACAGAGGGACAGTGGAAGCCAAAGGATGGATCCTGAGCTCCGGCCATGGGATCTCGCATGGTGGGTACACAGGGAGGACTCCGCGGAGGAGTGGTGTACGTACTGCCATCGATATGGGCATGAGGAGGAAAGCTGCCCAGAGGTCGGCCGGGACACAGATGAGGAAAGGGATGAGCCGAAGTCCCGTTGTGCCCAGCGCCAGAAGGGGGCGCGAGCATCCAGCGCCCAGAAGGGGGCCTTGAGCATCCAGCGCCCAGAAGGGGAGCGAGCATCCAGCGCCCAGAAGGGGGAGCTTGAGCATCCAGCCCAGAAGGGGAGCCTGTGCATCCAGCGCCCAGAAGGGGGGAGCCCGTGCATCCAGCGCCCAGAAGGGGGGAGCCCGTGCATCCAGCGCCCAGGGGGGGGAAGCCCACAGGTCCAGAACCTAGGTCTCCAGCAGCAGAGGAAGAATACCTGCTGCCTCTGCCTCCGTCACCTCCACCGCCAGGAGCAGAGCAGCAGGAGCTGCCTCTGTCTCCACCACCGCCAGGAGCAGAGCAGCAGGAGCTGCCTCTGCCTCCGCCACCTCCACCGCCAGGAGCAGAGCAGCAGGAGCTGCCTCTGTCTCCAACACCGCCAGGAGCAGAGCAGCAGGAGCTGCCTCTGCCTCCGCCACCTCCACCGCCAGGAGCAGAGCAGCAGGAGCTGCCTCTGCCTCCGCCACCTCCACCGCTAGGAGCAGAGCAGCAGGAGCTGCCTCTGCCTCTGCCACCTCCACCAGCAGAGGGTGAATGCCTGCTGGTTCCGTCTCAAGAGCCGTGGGAGGACAGCTTACGCTCCCAGCTCCACCAGCAGAGGGTGAATGCCTGCTGGTTCTGCCTCAATCGCCGTGGGAGGACTGCTTGCCCCTCCCACCTCCACCAGCAGAGGGTGAATGCCTGCTGGTTCCGTCTCAAGCGCCGTGGGAGGACTGTTTACTGCTCCCAGCTCCACCAGCAGAGGGTGAATTCCTGCTGGTTACGCCTCAACCGCTGTGGGAGGATTGCTTGCCCCTCCCACCTCCACCAGCAGAGGGTGAATACCTGCTGGTTCCGCCTCAACCGCCGTGGGAGGACTGCTTGCCGCTCCCACCTCCACCAGCAGAGGGTGAATACCTGCTGGTTCCGCCTCAACCGCCGTGGGAGGACTGCTTGCCGCTCCCACCTCCACCAGCAGAGGGTGAATACCTGCTGGTTCCGCCTCAACCGCCGTGGGAGGACTGCTTGCCCCTCCCACCTCCACCAGCAGAGGGTGAATACCTGCTGGTTCCATCTCCACCTCCACCAGCAGAGGGTGAATACCTGCTGGTTCCACATCCACCATCATGGGAAGGACTGCTCCTGCCCTGCTTCCCGCCAAGGATGCCTGCCGCACGCCAAGGATGCCTGCCGCTTCGCCCAAGGATGCCTGCCGCGCCGCCCAAGGATGCCTGTTGCTCCGCACGCCCAAGGATGCCTGTTGCTCCGCGACGCCTGGGGCTGCCTGTTGCTCCGCATCGCCTGGGGCTGCCTGTTGCTCCGCATCGCCTGGAGAGCCACCAGTTACAGGGTACAAGGGAGAAGTGGAGCTCCGCTGCCGCCTCCATGGCCAGGGGCTCCCCTCCCGAGTTCGCCTCCCGAGGGTCCGCTGCGGCTGCCGTCGCCCCGAGGTCGCTGCTGCTGCCGTTGCCTGCCGAAGGTCTGCAGCTGCTACCTTCGCCTCCCGAGGGTCCTGTTTTGCCTGGAGTAAGCTACCAGTCCTGCCATGCGGCAGGAAATACTGTGGCTGGAGCCCCATGAAGGGGAGCTGCCGGCCACGGAAAAGGGGGAGGTCAGGAGACCAGCTCCCCAGCCGCACTTCAGCGGCAGGAAATACTATGGCTGGAACCCCATGAAGGGGAGCTGCCGCCACGGAAAAGGGGGAGGTCAGGAGACCAGCTCCCCAGCCGCACTTTCGCGGCAGGAAATACTGTGGCTGGAGCCCCATGAAGGGGAGCTGCGGCCATGAAGAAGGGGGAGGTCAGGAGACCAGCTCCCCGCAGCAATTTCGCTGCAGGAAATACTGTGGCGGAGCCCCACGGAGGGGAGATGCCGGCCATGAAGAAGGGGGCAGGTCTGGAGACCACCCCAAAATTTTTCTGGCCAGAGGGGCGGCCTGTGCGTGGTCCACTAGGGCGCTACAGTTGTTGGGGTGGGAGGAGGACATCCCGCCGTGGCGCCCGGAGACACCTTGCTTCCCCTGTTCCGGGGCCAGGACTGCTAGCGGGACTTTAGGGAATAAGGGGAGGTGGCGAAAGGCCATGTGTGCTGCGCATGGGGGGCATGTGTGGCGGAGTGTCCGCCCTATTTATTATTATTTGTATTTTTGTTTTGCGCGGGTAAAAGCGCCGCGTCTTTTATATGTATATTTAAAAACCCGTGAGGATGCATGACTGATCAGCTACTGATTAACTAGCTGACAGTCATGCATCCTTACAAACGATGCAGACTGTGGCGAGGGGTAATAAGATAATTAACAGCTAGTTAACCCCTCGGCCAGAGTATAAGAACCTGCAGCTGTCTGTTCTGCGTTGGTGGAGTTTTGGAGTAGAGAGCGGAGAGCGAGAGAGAGCGGAGAGACGACATAAAACAATTGCTAAAACGTGCTGGTTTAGCCAGCACGCCACTTACTTGTTTGTCTGTTTATTCGTTTATTATTTTGTTGTTTTGTTTAAATCTTTTGGTTTTGTTTGTTTATTAATAAAATCAACTGAACGCCGTTGCGTTCAGTTTCGCCCGCCCATCCATTGTTGTGGTTTCAGTTTCTTCCTGGTCCGTGACGTCATCACACTCAACACTGCGAGCCAGACTGTCACAGTTGTACAACCTTTACATAAGAGCATCAGAACATAAGAAAATGTACAAACAAACAGGCCATTCAGTACAACTAGTACATCTCGGTCGATTGCCAGTAGCTGATTTATCTATCACAAAACTTTGTCAAGTTGGGTTTAAAGCATTCCAGTGATTCTGCATCAGCAACATGAGCAGGTAACCCAATCCATACCCTCACCACTCTCTGTGTGAAGAAGTGTGTCCTTCAACAACATGACAATGTAACCCATTCCATACTCTCACCACTCTCTGTGTGAAGAAGAGTCTCCTTCAACAACATGACTAGGTAACCCATTCCATCCCCTCACCGCTCTCTATGTGAAGAAGTGTCTCCTTCAACAACATGACTAGGTAACGCATTCCATCCCCTCACCACTCTCTGTGTGAAGAAGTCTCCTTCAACAACATGACTAGGTAACCCATTCCATACTCTCACCACTCTCTGTGTGAAGAAGAGTCTCCTTCAACAACATGACTAGGTAACCCATTCCATCCCCTCACCGCTCTCTGTGTGAAGAAGAGTCTCCTTCAACAACATGACTAGGTAACGCATTCCATCCCCTCACCACTCTCTGTGTGAAGAAGCGTCTCCTTCAACAACATGACTAGGTAACCTATTCCATCCCCTCACCACTCTCTGTGTGAAGAAGCGTCTCCTTCAACAACATGACTAGGTAACCTATTCCATCCCCTCACCACTCTCTGTGTGAAGAAGAGTCTCCTTCAACAACATGACTAGGTAACCCATTCCATTCCCTCACCACTCTCTGTGTGTGGAAGTGTTTCCTTCAACAACATGACTAGGTAACCAATTCCATCCCCTCACCACTCTCTGTGTGTAGAAATGTCTCTTTCAAGAACATGACTAGGTAACCCATTCCATCCCCCCACCACTCTCTGTGTGTAGAAATGTCTCTTTCCCTCTTGGTTAGAGTTTGTCAATTCATTTTAAGATTTTAAAGATTTCAACTGTGTCCCTCCTAATTCTTCTTTATTCTAAGGTAAATAGATTCAGTTCTTTCAGGCTATATTCAAAGCTCACTCCTTTAAGCCCTGGGATTAGTCTGGCTGCTCTTTGGTGGACTCTCTCCAGAGTCACAATATCTTTGTGGTGGCCAGAATCATACACAGTACTCTAAGTGCAGTCTCACCAGTGTATTATACAGCCTCTTCATAACCTCCTTTTATATTGTACTCTACACTATTGGCTACATACCCACGCATTCTGTTTACCTTTTTGATTGCTTCCCCACTCTACCTGGTTACTGACTGCAATGGATCTGTTCTTGTTCGATACCACCCATTTGGTATTTGGATCCTACACACTTTACATTTGTTCACATTAAATGTCATTTTGCCACCTTTCCACCCAGTGCTCACTGCAAATTTGACAAGCTTGCTAATTATCCACCTGATCTAAGTCGCTGAGCATGGCCACCTGCTTTCATGAGCAGGTGACGCAAAAAAGTCAATAATACAATAAAACAGCAATAAAGGAAAAGATTCAAGCCATAAACATGTTCCCTTTTCATCCCTGAAAGTAGACTTGGCAGCCCACTTCCAAGAATGTGACTGCAGACCCAATGCTGTGTTGCACTCATATTATTATTGATGTACCAAGTGACGATTCTGTTCTACTGATAACTCATTACTAATCTGTGCTCCTCTTCAATTCCGTTCTACTGATAACTCATTACTAATCTGTGCTCATCTTCAATTCCGTTCTACTGATAACTCATTACTAATCTGTGCTCATCTTCAATTCCGTTCTACTGATAACTCATTACTAATCTGTGCTCATCTTCCATTCTGTTCTACTGATAACTCATTACTAATCTGTGCTCATCTTCAAGTCCGTTCTACTGACAACTCATTACTAATCTGTGCTCATCTTCAATTCCGTTCTACTGATAACTCATTACTAATCTGTGCTCATCTTCAATTCCATTCTACTGATAACTCATTACTAATCTGTGCTCATCTTCCATTCCGTTCTACTGATAACTCATTACTAATCTGTGCTCATCTTCAATTCCGTTCTACTGATAACTCATTACTAATCTGTGCTCATCTTCAATTCCGTTCTACTGATAACTCATTACTAATCTGTGCTCATCTTCATAAATCTGTGGCTGAGTGTGTCTTTTATTGCCAACACTGTGTCCAGGAACTAGAATCCAATCAGCACTGTAGAACCAGCAGCAGGGCTGCCCAGCCTTTGTCTTCATTATAAACGATAATTCATCTGAAACGGTTATGCAAACACTGCACTGTGGACAATTAATCAGAAAGACTTGGATTAATATATTTTTTTTAAACTTCCGCTCCCTTTCCTATAAGAGGCAGAAAGATGATTGTTTTAGTAGATCTCAGCCAACTGGCTTTACTGCATACATTTACTTTTGCTTAGTATAAGTCAGATGGCTGTTGCTTGAACTCACTCAAGTGGGGAGGCACAAAAAACTGTTTGAAAATAAATCAAACGTTCATTCACAAAATACTTATTCTGTTTCTGTATTCATAGCACATTTTTTATGCAGTCTGTAACAGAGGAGATCTGGACTGACTATCTGACAGATGCCTGGGACTGCAGGTAGAGGGCAGCAGTCTCGTAGGATCCGCCTGTCAGTCATGGCAGTGACACGGAGAGGTGGGGAAGAGGGTGTGTTGGCTTTCCCTTTCTCTGAGTGGCTGAGAGGCGGGCCTTGGGAGATTGCTCGGCCCATAAAAACTGCGCTTGATTGTGCACTCGGGTGGCCATGTTCGGGGATATACATTGACGCTGGCAAAAGAGGCTAGAGTGAAACAAGGATCAGGCGAGCCCGGCTGAGGGAGACAGCCTTCCTTAAAAACAAATTGACAAAGTAAAAGAAATAATTACGTACTCGAGGGGGCATGTGTAGATATACGGGGAACCCTGGCCACCCCCAGTGTATAGGAACAGCTGAGTGTAGGATGGAGACCCGTTCTGACCAGCTTAGCAGCAGTGGGGGCACTGCATAAGCAGCACTTTTGTTTGTAGCTTTATTACTGTGTTTTATTTTCCCTTTTTCTTTCGCCTTCTGTTTTCATTATTATTTTCGAGCACTTGTAGGTGCACGGAACGGTATACCTGTATTGGTTACCCAGTGGTCCTATTTTACTGTTGACAATATTCAGGCCACAGACAACAACGCCCTCTGTGGGCTAAAACAAATAAAAAAGAAAAAGAAAAGAAAAGAAATAAAACTGGGCACCTGTGCAGTGTTGGCAAATAAAATCTTCTGTCTCCCGTGTCAGTGAATACCCCCACCCTTCCACACAGTCTTTGTAAGTTCTTTGTCATTTCTGGATTCATTTTAGAATGAAAAAAAAGGTATTTTAGCAAGAAGCTTTCATTTAGCAGAATACGTGGTTTTAAAAAAGTTTTATTTTTATTTTTTATTATTCATTCAGTGGCCCGGCATGTATTAAAAAATGTCAAGCAATCTCAATTGATGCATTATTTTAATTTAAATGTTATTTAGCCAAATGTAAAAGTTTGCAAAATGTCAGTGTTTGATGTGTTGTAAATTGTTTCCTGTGGGAATCAAGCTATCAGTCTAAGTTTGTTTTAAAGTTCAGAATGCCTAAGTCGTTCAAATTGCCAATGCAGGCTCAGCATGGACTGCTAGTAAGCTCTCCACTACAGCAAGGTTTCCTGAGCAGTCATCATTTGCTACCCAGCCACTGAGACACCACTGCTGAGTCTGCTGTAGAATGCTGTGCACGGTGTTGAATTCTCACTTTTACAGAACAGTGGGCTCTTAAGAAGTAAGAGGAAATTGTTTTCTGTACACCTGCATATACAACATGGATAAAAAAAAAAGCACAACGGCTTCATCCTTGACTTCTAACTTCCCTCCGATCACATTGAGAGTTCTGACCAGAGCGTGTCAGGCTCTTGTATTAGTATCATCTTGCCAGGTGAAATGCTTTGAAAACCCACATGTTTGAGACATTGATTATTTAAAAAGTAACAGGGGCCAATGTCATGCAGTATCAGTACACACCGTGTGGATGATCAATACTGAATTTCAGATCTCAAGCAACTTTCAATGTGACCCAACCAAGTATGGCTACACTTCAAAAGGGGCTGTTCCGGTTCTTCGGTCACATCTGTAAGTGCTGCGAGTCTGTGATGCTGAGGGCTGAATGGTAGCATCTGCTTGTACTTTGGAAAAAATATTTAAGAAATGCCAAAGGACTCGCAGCTGCCTTCCCAGATTACTGCAGCTTCATGTGACATTCCCTTCCAGGGGTATTGCAGGAACCTCGACAGGTAGCTTTGCATTGCTAGCGCAAATTAACTCCAGGGAGATTTCCGTTTCACTTTCCCACTGTAACCTGCCACAAACAGGTTTTCATTAGTTTAGGAAGTGCTCCGGCGAGAGAAGTGGTGCAATGATGAGACATCTGGGTAATTGGCTAGACCACCTGTGACAAACAGAGTAACAAGTACAGTAGCAACCTTTTGAAAGGAATGGAAGAAACTGTCTGAGTGCTACTGAGGTGTCTCCATTCAGAAACTTCTGAGGATTGCACTGAATAACTCAACACAAACATGTCTAGTTTGGGACAGTTCGATGCTGAAAATACAAATAAATCAAGCACATGTTGAGCTTTTTATTGCTTGTTTAACACAAAAGGAAAGCCCATATTAGCTAGCTAAAAGGTAATAGAACCCTAACCCTAACCCTAGTACTTGTTAATACTTAGAGAGTGATCTTGCTTTAAAATAAATTACCGAAGGCACCAGGAGACAAAGCAGCATGCACATACAGTACTGAGCATTTGAATATGTAGATGTTTCAAGTTCACTGTAAAAAACTGCTAACAGGATGTCTAGATTTGCCTCTCAGTTGACCGTTCAAAAGACAATCAAAGATGTGGCGATCAGATCTTTTGCACAATAATCTGTAAGTACACAATTGTATCAGAAAGGGGTTAGGGTTATACCATACACAAATATGTACACATTAACCTTTCTTCAGTTTTTGAGCTGGTCATTTTACATACAGGTACTACCAGCTCTCTAAAACTATCAGAGATCAAATAGGCCTGCAAGTACATGAACAGAACAATATTGCAATGTAAGTAATTGGAATTGGTAGTCCCCTAGATCTCCCACAATGTGCTGTCCAGTAAGTGTAGACAAGCCAGTTATTCCATATACATGTCTCCCCAAGACTCTTTATTTAACTGGGCAGTGCCACAGATTCCATCTATGCTATTCATGCTTGTGTTACAGTTGGGCTTGAACAACCAGCCTGATGAAATAAGCAACAATCCATATGGTTGTTTAATCTTTTCCCATGCATAGACCATTTGGGTTAAACACATTTCAGTTAGCACCAAACCATGCACGGTTTTTATTTGTTTAACATTCTTAAAATAAAGATACAAACGTTGTTGATTTTACTTTGTCTCCACGGAAACTACCCAAAGCTTCATAGGAAAGGAGAAATATGAGTAAGGAGCCATCTAGGAGAAAGGCATTGAACCTTGTAGGAGCAAATTGCCAAGATAAGCAGAGCAGCATGTTACAGTATTTATCTTAGCCATAATACAAATCTTACTTTGCAGAGCATGCACCGCTAATCCTCCGAGCCTTTTAACAGGGTTCACGTTATGCTCCACAGCTAGGAGTCACTGCATTTGAGGATAGAACATCTGAAATGGATCAGCGGAGGAGATAGGGTTTGGGAATGTCGGGACCCATTATGGAATTTGTTTTTTACATATCTGGATTTCAGTGTAAATACAGCAGACTGGCTTCACCATGTGAAACAGAAATACAGACATGTTAAAAATGTAAAGAAAAAAACAAACATGCCCGTATCACTCACTGGGGCATAAACTAGGACAGCTGATTTCCAAGGAGACTTCTAGTCAACGAAGATTATTCTGGAAGAACACAATGGCTCCTTGTCAGTTCCTTACCAGATAGATTGTAAGCGAAACACAAACAGTCATGTTTATCATTGGACAGGTTCATAAAAAATGTAAGAACATCCCAGATTCCAGGCATTTGATGCAGGAAGCAAAAGACTACCATCGAAAGCAAGAAGGAAGCTGTACCGAATCGACGCCATGGAGTGAAAAGCAGAGCCTTGGTGTTGCATGAATTGAAGCTCATTCTTTGACATCCAGGTCTGCACCTCTGAAAGACAGCATGGAAGTGTAAAATAAATCCTGGTGTCATGAAGGTTCAACTTCATGTGTGCTGGTGGATCAAACCCTGCAGACCCTCATACTAATTCCACAATCAACCCCAAATCAACATCATATAAAAAGGGAATGATCCTAAAAGAGCCTGAGAGAATGCGCCATTCTATGAGAATGCACCATAGAATGTGCAGCATTCCTTGATGAGCCCTGAATTGGTATAATCTTGCATTACTATGGCATGGTGACATTACAGTTGATAGATTTACATTTGACTGACCTTTAATGTTCTCCTTCATTATTCAGTAAGGCTCAATGATTATTGAGCCTTCTTCTGCGAATCATGATCAATTACCTATAATAATCAATGATGATTCACTCACTTGGTTGGGCAGCCGTTGTTAATGATTGCTGCACGCTGTAGAGCACAATGTACTGTAGCAAACTGTCATGAAGCAGAAGTTTTTTATTTAGTTTTGGGATATGTTTAATGGGCTATTAAAGCTACTACTTGAAGACCTGGTACCCAAATATGCAGGTCATGAACACCTAGACACTAAAAAGTTTTGCAATATGTTCTGTGCAAGATTTGTATGTTTCTTCACCATTAAATGCTTGCACTGAGAAAATGCTGAGATTGATGTTAGCATTCAGTACCTGAAATAAAAATGCAGTGATGACTGATGTCTAAATTAACTCAGCTGGCAGCAAAATGGTTCACTCAGTCTCTGAAAAGGTGTCACTTGCACTGTATGTTTTTGCCCCTCCCTCCTATTACAAAAGACCTGATTGCCTGCTCTGTACTATAGCTGTGTATTTCATTCATTATCTCTGGCAGGCCAATTCCTCCTCAGCTCATTGCTCTGCTGTGTATATTTCCATCAGCCATCTCCACTCCCCACCCACCCAGCAGAACACATGGTAGTCACATGAGAAACTTCAAAATGAACTGATAAATAATAAACCTGAGTTTTCTTG
>CM060255.1:1933980-1987226 GCA_030684275.1 Acipenser oxyrinchus oxyrinchus | reverse complement strand
GTCTGTCAGCAAGAATGATTTGCTGCTCTGCAGTGATGGAACACTGCTCCACTCATGCTGGTTTGCACTGCGGTGGAACAGTGGTGGCCCCAGCTTTGGTGTTCTGATGAAGACCAGCCCATCTCCTAACCGGCAGGAATATTATGGAATTGAGTACCTCACCTGACCTACATAGTGCTGGTTTTAGTTTTTTTGTCTTTTCATTTTGCTGTTTTCTTTTTTGTATATACTCAATAATGCTCTAAGCCTCTAGGCAGACAGCTTTGTATTTATTTTTGTACTTATACTGTATGCAGGGCGAGACAACCATGCTGAAGAACAACAATCAACACTGCTGATAACAATGCACCTGCGTTACCAGGGAGGCTGTTTAATGGTTTCTTTTATAACTTGTGTAGGACGCTGTTTAATTTTCAAAATCTTAAAGAAGCACTCTTAATTGAACTTTTTTTTACTAGTTTCTGTTCACATTCCAGCCATCACAAAAGCGTCCTGCTCCAGAGCTGGCTCTGCGATGGCTTGGGTCTGTTTTTTCTCTTCTGTGAATGCATCTGTCCCTGAGCCGGGTCACACAGAGGCACTTTGTGAGCAAAGCCCCTAGTGTCAGTGCCACTCAGCCGTCTCCTTGGGAACAGGATACATAAACACCCTCCTCTGAAGCCGCGGACATGACAGGCCGGACTGATCAGAGACGGTGGTCAGAATATATTTTAAATCATCTATTCTGGGCAGTATGCTTGTATGCTATGCTTGCAAAACCAAGTCTGATTTCATACTTCATAATTCATATTTAGGACACAGGTAATATAAATTCAACTCAGATATTACATCTAAAATCATATAACAGGAACACCAGGAGACTAACAATCATGTTTGCAGTCAGCACCTGTGGCACTGATTTGGACAAATAATTACAGTATACAATGAATGAATATAATAATCTCATACATTAAAATATCGATTGAGCCGTACTTCATAAACTACATTAACTGTAAGTGCATTCAATGTGTGCTTGTGGAGAGCTTATTTAATTTGGCATTACAGTTAACAAATGTGTGCTACTCTGACATTAGTCAAACTTGCAAAATCCCATGCAAATATCAAGGCATATTCCAATTACAATGGCCTGTTTTCTGTCAGATTATTCTGACACCAAGTTCTGAATTCAAATGAAACCCTTAACTGGATGAATAAAGTGTGAACATGTACAATATGTGAGTGCTGTAAAAGGAGGGCATATTGTATTCTTTCTAAAATAGTACACATAAATAGTAATGACCCTAAAATTGTTAAAGTGATGTTTTCTAATAAACAACTTGTCTGAACCCACATTAGCCAGTTATAAACCAACAGCAAGATAAGGCCTGGGAAACACTAACTGGTCATTTTCTTTCTCTTCCACGCTGGACATCATTGGATGCACAACTACAGTACTTTCCAGTTTTGATTTTTTAGAAAAATAAACGACTTGACAGTTGAAGGTCTTTCAGAGTTCTACCTTGCTAGACATGAAAGGTTTCCTCAGAGCATGCAACAAAGTGACACACCATAGCTGCTTATCGGAAACTGTCTGATTATCTTGTACCAATCTGGTCATCAATAGCTGGTCAATAGGGAGCTGTGGCTGCATAATCATTATGTTTGATTACGGTGTTTTTTCTATATGCCTTTAAGAAATGCTTTCCCAGTGATATCCCCTTCCCCTGTTTTGATGTAGCACTGCAGGGAGAGCTGAGATTGGAGCTGCAGGGCTAGTGCCCATGCTGCTGTCACCCTGCACAGGCTCCTGGTCATTAGCAATATCAGAAGAGCAGGAGACCAGGGGGGGTGCAAGAGACTGCAAAATGTTGCTGCAGTAGCAGTGCTGAAGAAAACAGGTGAGTGAAAATGAGGTTTAAAGAACAAGAAGCATAACGATTGTGTTCTCGACATCTGGTGACATCTGGATAAGAGTGGGAGAAAGGGCCATGGCCACTCAGGATGGACTATAACCCTCCTCCTTGTTACTGCATCAACACAAGCAACAACAGCCCCCCAGATCTGTAGCTGTGACTGAGCCTTCACTTTTACACCGTTCCAATCCTTACTAATGCACAATGTAAAGTGGTGCCCATAAGTACTGAAGCTCTGTGGTTTTGGGTACTGAACAAATTACATAGCTGTCTAATTGTACTGTTACTACTAGTTAAATAAATATTATCATACTATTAAACATATAATCAAAATCAAAATGTACTGCATGCTGCTCAGGAGAATAACACTGAACAAAAACATAAAGGGAGTACATACTAATGGTCAACACTGTATTCGGAAGTGTTTCTGAAACAGAATATTATAGTGAGCTGGCCAAATGGGTGCAGCAAGCTTTTTCTGGATCTTGTGCAAACAGAGAATAGTCAAGTCCAAATAAATACATAGATAAATAAATCATTGAACTAAACAAAATAACCAAACAATGACAAAGAGAACATTAAGAACAAGTGAGATTAATATGCCATCAGGATCGGTGCTGAGCGGATCATTCGTTGGCATTTTGAGATCATCCATAACTTTAAACACTCAATAATAATAGTGGAGTAAAACAAGCATTTTACACCGACTGCAAAAAGGAAAATTGCTGCATTTTGTATAATCCCAAAATAGAAAAACTGCAAAAATTCATCATTCTTCACTTAAATGCATGAACGCTAAAAGCATATTTTATATCTCAAGATATATTGATATATTTATTTCAGCATGATGGAACTAGGTAGTAAAAAAAGCACTTAGTTTCGTAATGTGCAATCTTGTGGGATAAAAAAGTAACCTTTCTCACTTGTTGAGGGGAGCAGAGTTACAGTGTGAGATTATAAATTCTAGACCAGATAGAGCTGGGTAAGTCCATTAAGCAGCTTCTGTTCAAACAAAGTCTTAAAGTGTCAAATTGAATTTATTTATTTGGTTTTATGGGGAATTAGTGACATTCCTACGTCTTATGCAGCTCATCCAAATTCACTTATAATTAATGTTGGCCCATGGTACTTTGACTCTTTCTGAATAATTCACTGTGCTAGTGGGGAGCTTAGCAACACATACTTTCTGCTTGTTCAGCTCCTGTTAATGTCCTTGGTCCACGCCTTCACCCCTGGAATTAACCAGTATTATAAAGACATATGTTTTTGTAAAGTAACAGTTCGGTGGTAGGTGGTGATCTTTTAATAGAGAACAAAAAACAAAACATAGTAACATTATTTTAGATTTGTTTCTGGTTTACGAGTAGATAGTTGTGGAGGATAGGAACACAATCCCACCGCTCCTTCTTAACATATTCTAAAAGCGGTCTTTATACAGTTGGTCCTTCATTAGAGGTGGCTTTCAATTCAGCTCTGGCAATTCAGTTCAATGCAACAGAGGCTTAGATGAAATGGTTTTGCTTGTCAGATCATCAGTGGAATCAATTGTTCTTTTTCACATTTCTTACATCTGACTGGCAAATCAATGTGCTAAACAATGTTTAAAGGCCCTGGTTTAGCGCAAAATCGATACCCCCCGCCAAAGAAAAAAGAAATAATTGATATTTGTTAAACCATGGTTGAGAAAAACAATGTCTTAAAATGAAAATCCTACCATAATAAATTGTCAGCTGCTAAATTGTAGGAAATAAACTTGAGTACTGTCTGTGTGTAGAATAGAGTGCTGCTTCAGAGTGTAGAATAGAGTGCTGCTTCAGAGCACTGTGTGTGTGTAGAATAGAGTGCTGCTTCAGAGCACTGTGTGTGTGTAGATGAGAGTGCTGCTTCAGAGCACTGTGTGTGTGTAGAATATGAGTGCTGCTTCAGAGCACTGTGTGTGTGTAGAATAGAGTGCTGCTTCAGAGCACTGTGTGTGTGTAGAATAGAGTGCTGCTTCAGAGCACTGTGTGTGTGTAGAATAGAGTGCTGCTTCAGAGCACTGTGTGTGTGTAGAATGAGAGTGCTGCTTCAGAGCACTGTGTGTGTGTAGAATAGAGTGCTGCTTCAGAGCACTGTGTGTGTGTAGAATAGAGTGCTGCTTCAGAGCACTGTGTGTGTGTAGAATGAGAGTGCTGCTTCAGAGCACTGTGTGTGTGTAGAATGAGAGTGCTGCTTCAGAGCACTGTGTGTGTAGATAGAGTGCTGCTTCAGAGCACTGTGTGTGTAGAATAGAGTGCTGCTTCAGAGCACTGTGTGTGTGTAGAATAGAGTGCTGCTTCTGAGCACTGTGTGTGTGTAGAATAGAGTGCTGCTTCAGAGCACTGTGTGTGTGTAGAATAGAGTGCTGCTTCAGAGCACTGTGTGTGTGTAGAATAGAGTGCTGCTTCAGAGCACTGTGTGTGTGTAGAATAGAGTGCTGCTTCAGAGCACTGTGTGTGTGTAGATGAGAGTGCTGCTTCAGAGCACTGTGTGTGTGTAGATGAGAGTGCTGCTTCAGAGCACTGTGTGTGTGTAGAATAGAGTGCTGCTTCAGAGCACTGTGTGTGTGTAGAATAGAGTGCTGCTTCAGAGCACTGTGTGTGTGTGTAGAATAGAGTGCTGCTTCAGAGCACTGTGTGTGTGTAGAATGAGAGTGCTGCTTCAGAGCACTGTGTGTGTGTAGAATGAGAGTGCTGCTTCAGAGCACTGTGTGTGTGTAGAATAGAGTGCTGCTTCAGAGCACTGTGTGTGTGTAGAATGAGAGTGCTGCTTCAGAGCACTGTGTGTGTGTAGATGAGAGTGCTGCTTCAGAGCACTGTGTGTGTGTGTAGAATAGAGTGCTGCTTCAGAGCACTGTGTGTGTGTAGATGAGAGTGCTGCTTCAGAGCACTGTGTGTGTGTAGAATAGAGTGCTGCTTCTGAGCACTGTGTGTGTGTAGATGAGAGTGCTCCTCTGGGACGTGTGTGCTGTGACCGGCTACAAAGCCTGCTGTTTGTATATCAGTAACTCATCAGTAACTACCTGTAGCCTTGGTTGTCTGTGTTATTGAGAAAACTGCACATTGTTAAAATCATAGGGAATTAATAAAGCTATGTGCAATTAGGGTGACCATATGGCTATAGATTTGGGTAGTTTGGCACAGTTTTAATGCATATCACAATGCATTATGGTACTTGTAGTCCTGCAGTGCAAGTTAAATAAAAAGAACCTCCAAACAGTCCTAGTGAACTAGAGCCACAAGGTCACTTTATACGGACAGTATCACTGCACCATACTTCACCGCCTTATTTCACAGCCTAACAATGTTACATTCACATTGATGTTCCTTGTGGGTATGCTGTTTTTCAACTACAGCATTGTCAAACCAGAATATTTATCCACCCAATTTGGAAGAATCTTCCCTTGGGGGAACCAGCAGTATTATGTACTGTATATAGGGAGAGTGACAGTTCTGATCACTACAATATCCTGCATGTAAACAAAATGTCCCAATCAGAGCTAAAATAAATAAATAAATAAAATGATTGAGGTCCTTTGTCTGTTAATTAAATGTTCTCCTGATTGAAAAAAGCAATTACAAATCTGAAACGATCCTCAGACATAAAACGTTTTATTCATGAGGACTGCTTACAGTATATTTATGCTGGACTAATGGTTCTGAAAATATCTTAATGCTCAGCTGGATTCAGTGAGTCTTTTACTGAGCCACAGCTCAGACTGAAATTTACAAGTGGAGTAAGAATAATAAAATTAACACAATGCAATTCCTGCTTAAAATAAATTGCAGGACTCTGCTTCAGGCAGAGAGAATGATCGTCTCATGGTTCAAACACTGCTCCCCTAGTCCCTGGCTCCTTCCAATAAAATATGATGACTTTGATTTGCATACCCAATAGAGCTCTGAAGCCTTCTTTAAACCTGACAGGTCACTTGTCTTAGGATTCTCTGACTGAGATGTGTGGTTTGCGCATTTATTGTATACATTGGAATCATGACATCCCACCATGCAGAGCAGTAAAAACGTCCATCTCAAAAGCTGATGCATGTATTTTATAATTAAAATGAAACAGGACTGCAAGAATGTAGAATTCTGAGACTGCCAGGGGACGAATACATATCTAGAAATGTCTGCCTAAGGAAACACTGCATTCGTCTTTGTAATGCAGTTGTTCAGTCAGGGAACTCATTCGTTAGATAAAATATTTCTCACAGATTTGACACGATAACACATGTATGCATATTATACGATCTTGGATAACACATTTAACATATAATACTTCTTCGGCATTTGGCCTCAGGAACCCTG
Source organism: Acipenser oxyrinchus oxyrinchus (assembly GCA_030684275.1). Lineage (NCBI taxonomy): Eukaryota > Metazoa > Chordata > Actinopteri > Acipenseriformes > Acipenseridae > Acipenser > Acipenser oxyrinchus. The sequence continues at coordinate 1,981,009 of CM060255.1, read as the reverse complement.
CCCATAAATTGTTCTGCTGATAAGTGGAGAGGTCGACTGTAGGGAAGCCATGGGCAGGGGACAGATAGCTGCCCTCCCCCTTAGACGAAGCCAAAAAACAGGAGGAGGCAAACTCTAACTCACAGCAGGGAGGTAATGGATCAGGTGAGATTTGAATCCTTTCCCTGACGATCACTGGACAAGTAATTACGTTGTTAGCGATAAAGTACTGCTATTTCGATTGATAGTTGTCTGGTTATCAATGCTTAATAAGCTTGATTTGATTGACTGATTAAAAGTGAGTTCCCTGCCTGATCCACCGCTTCGCTTCATTGCAGGTTTTCATGGTCATACATACATACAGTTGTAGTCAAACGTTTACATACCCCAATGGAAATTTATTATCTCTAGAAATTTCTCAAAGAATTATAGGAAAATATTTTGTAGCAAAACTGTTGCTTTTGTGGATGAGGAAAAAAAGTTACAAGAAATAGAAATGATTTATTTCAGCAATCTGTTTACAAAATTCCAAAAATGCTAATTCAAAAGTATTCATACCCTTTGATGCTATGATAGCATTGTCTACAAGGTGCTAGAAATTTTAATATGATAATGCAGAACCTAATTCTAGAAAAGTTTAGAAAATGCCAGATTGTAGGTGAACATTCCTACAGAGTATAAAAAAGTTAGGCATAGGATGATTGCTGTCATTACCAATAAGTCAATATGGGAAAAAGTAAAGAGCTGTATATAATCTAGTCATTTGAGTTGTCTGCAGGGTTGCCAAAAAGAAAACAAAAACAGCATGTGTTCCTATTCCCAGCTATTAATTTGTTAATGAGGGTTGTAGAGCAGATGACTGGAATTGTCAGCTATTATGGATGAGAAGATGGTTTAGAAGAAGACAGCTCCTTAATTGACCTCAGAGTCCCCCGGCACCTGCATTCCTCCAGCTCTATGAAAAGGACATCCATCTCTCAACCTGTGAAAACCTATTTGACTTATCGGTGTATTTCTGAAGGTGATTTGCTGCATTCAGACGATCAGGCTTCATCTCCCTCTGCCATACAGCTTCTTATTGAGTGCAGCAATTACACAGGCAGTCACTCAGGCTTCACCTGTCAGCTCACACTGCTTCTAACTCACTGTCAAACAGGATGAAATGGTCTGGCTATTTAAAGAGCCTTTACATTGAGTCTTTAACATCCTGAATTTGTTTTTGAAGATAAAGTCAATCGAAGCACAGAAATGTTTAACTTACTAGTAATTTAGTAAATCGTACCTGAAATGCAATGGGACTCATTGTGCTTGATGAAATGAAATATTCAGTAAAAGGAACATTTAACATTGGGTCCGCCCTGTCATGTGACTCTTAGAAGGAAGCATTTCCTGTCCCTATAAGCTTGTGGTTTCGCAAGCAAAGTGAACAGAACAGTCCTTTAAATGTTTTGTGGAAGCTCTGGATCACACCAAAACATCATACATTAAAAGCATAAACATCAGCTATGTTTCCATCAACAAGACAAACACATTTCAAGCAAACTTTCGCACAAAAATATTTTGTACAAAATCAGGTTTCCATTAAACTGGATTCTAGCGAGCAAACAGCTGTACTTAATGACGTCACGAGTTTAAATAAATATCGCATAAATGTTCTTGATCCGAACCAAAAAAATTAAAGTTTTGCTAGACTAGTTTATAAACTTTAGCGAATAACCAACAACTGAAATTGAGAAAATGTTGATATATAGTAATTTAAGTAATCGCTGTAATAATAATAATAATAATAATAATAATAATAATAATAATAATAATAATAATAATAATAATAATAATAGTAAAGCACACAAAATGGCAGTCCAGTATCAGTACCCTTCTTTCAATCCTGCTTGGGAAAATTGATGCGTAGCAAAATGTTTGGCCATAGCTGTAGATTTGATTGACATATGATATGTGTCATTAAGTTGTAATTAAGTGCTCCGTCCAGACAGAGATGTGCTGCATTGACCACGTAAATACCACATGACTGGAAAAAGTATGCATGAGCTCATAAAATTGAAAGTATTTCCAATGCATTTGTGCACATCGTTTAACATACAGGATACATTTTTATCTACCTCTATCGAACGTATTTTCTTTTTTTTTTGTTCACTCGCATGAATTAACCGAATTCCACCTGTTTCCATCACAGTTGTTGTGCTTTTTTCATACTCAAGAGTTTTAACATAACAAAAGTTTGATGGAAACATAGCAATTAACAGAGCATGTCAATGACATATGTATTGCATTAACATGTATCTAATGCACTGTTGTCAAAATACAGACCTATAGTTCATTTTCAGAGTTTGGAACTTTTCAATTGAATAACTTCCCCCAGAGATGCATGTCTGATAATTGGATAGAAATAAGTGTTATGAAGTCAGTTTATATCAGTTAATTAGGGGATGCTGGCAGGTTGTAATGTAAACTGATTTGTTTAATGGATTTTCTTTTTATATATTGTGCAATCAAGTTTCCTTTCAACATGAACAAACCAGCACACAGAAGGATAATAAAACAAAACTGAAATCATCTACTAGGGGCTATAGTTGTAGTCGGGAGGTGATTGATTTTTCATTTGTCTTGTAAATCAGAAACGATCGATACCCCTTCCTCTTATCCAGAGCCAGTCGAGCATTCCTTCTCTCTCAAAGCCTAAATCACCTTAAACTTGATTTAATAAACTGCCTAATTATTACAACTGTGTACTAGGGAAACACACCTTGAGACGTTACACTTTGTTCCCAAGATTGTGTAGCCCTGAGAAGCCATGCTCTTATTGCTTCTCAGCAGAATGTTACATGCTTGAAATGCTTTTAACTTAAATTTAGTTAGTTAGAAAACAGACTTTTTAGATAAAGATGTACAGTACTGTGCAAAAGTTTTAGGCAGCTGTGAAAAAATGCTGTAAAGTAAGAATGCTTTCAAAAATAGACATGTTAATAGATTATATTTATCAATTAACAAAATGCAAAGTGAGTGAACAGAAGAAAAATCTAAATCAAATCCATATTTGGTGTGACCACCCTTTGCCTTCAAAACAGCATCAAGCATCAATTCTTCTAGGTACACTTGCACACAGTTTTTGAAGGAACTCGGCAGGTAGGTTGGCCCAAACATCTTGGAGAACTAACCACAGTTCTTCTGTGGATTTAGGCAGCCTCAGTTGCTCTCTCTCTTCATGTAATCCCAGACAGACTCGATGATGTTGAGATCAGGGCTCTGTGGGGCCATACCATCACTTCCAGGACTCCTTGTTCTTCTTTACGCTGAAGATAGTTCTTAATGACTTTCGCTGTATGTTTGGGGTTGTTGTCATGCTGCAGAATAAATTTGGGGCCAATCAGATGCCTCCCTGATGGTATTGCATGATGGATAAGTATCTGCCTGTACTTCTCAGCATTGAGGAGACCATTAATTCTGACCACATCCCCAACTCCATTTGCAGAAATGCAGCCCCAAACTTGCAAGGAACCTCCACCATGCTTCACTGTTGCCTGCAGACACTCATTCATGTACACTCTCCAGCCCTTCGGCGAACAAACTGCCTTCTGCTACAGCCAAATATTTCACATTTTGACTCATCAGTCCAGAGCACCTGCTGCCATTTTTCTGCACCCCAGTTCCTGTGTTTTCGTGCATAGTTGAGTCGCTTGGCCTTGTTTCCACGCCGGAGGTATGGCTTTTTGGCCGCAAGTCTTCCATGAAGGCCACTTCTGACCAGACTTCTCCGGACAGTAGATGGGTGTACCAGGGTCCCACTGTTTTCTGAGTTCTGAGCTGATGGCACTGCTGGACATCTTCCGATTGCGAAGGGAAGTAAGCATGATGTGTCTTTCATCTGCTGCAGTAAGTTTCCTTGGCCGACCACTGCGCTCACGGTCCTCAACGTTGCCCGTTTCTTTGTGCTTCTTCAAAAGTGCTTGGACAGCACATCTGGAAACCCCTGTCTGCCTTGAAATTTCTGCCTGGGAGAGACCTTGCTGATGCAGTATAACTACCTTGTGCCTTGTTGCTGTGCTCAGTCTTGCCATGGTGTATGACTTTTGACAGTCAACTGTCTTCAGCAACCTCACCTTGTTAGCTGAGTTTGGCTGTTCCTCACCCAGTTTTATTCCTCCTTCACAGCTGTTTCTGTTTCAGTTAATGATTGTGTTTCAACCTACATATTGAATTGATGATCATTAGCACCTGTTTGGTATAATTGTTTAATCATACACCTGACTATATGCCTACAAAATCCCTGACTGTGCAAGTGTACCTAGAAGAATTGATGCTGTTTTGAAGGCAAAGGGTGGTCACACCAAATATGGATTTGATTTAGATTTTTCTTCTGTTCACTCACTTTGCATTTAGTTCATTGATAAATATAATCTATTAACATGTCTATTTTTGAAAGCATTCTTACTTTACAGCATTTTTTCACAGCTGCCTAAAACTTTTGCACAGTACTGTATGTGCTGTACGTTCTGAATCCGAATTTCACAATTTGTACTAAAAATACAGAACGAGTACTCCTGCCATGCTGAATCTTTTAATGAATGGACTGAGTGGACGCCCCTCTCAAAGCCCCTCATGGTCAAGCACAGCCCAGCCATGTGATGTTATCTCTGGGTGTTGCTGTAAAGAATAGTACAGTGTGGCATGTTCTCCTTCTTAGAACAGTTGAACAAAAATCACACATCTCCTCAGCAAATGCTGTTGGGTAGATGAAACAAAGCATTATTCAGTTGCCAATTCTCTGGTGTTTAAACTTGGGAACAATACTGTACTGGTAATAATGCCTTACTCTGGCACCAGAGCACACATGCTTTTGGTGAAATCTGTCACGTGACCGGTTATACGTCTAGCATATTATTCAATGTTTAACCACTTCTTTACAGTTTACACATTTAAACATTTAAAATTCCTAGCCCTAGTGTCCAGCAGAGTCTGTGCGGCAATTCATTCATTTTAGGCTTCTTGGTGTGTCGGACTCCAATAAAGAAATAATAGCGTTATCTCTCTCTCTCTCTCTCTCTCTCTCTCTCTCTCTCTCTCTCTCTCTCTCTCTCTCTCTCGTGTTCACATTCACTCTGCAGAGAGGTAAATCTGCCATTTTACACACTTCATTATTTCACTCTCTCCCAAAAAAGGTATAACTGCATTAGATCGAGATTTTAGTACCATCACTCCTACCTGAAGTATACTGCATCATTACATAACCTGGCCACCAGCAATGCGTCTGCAATAGCACACGAGCTAGCCTTTATAAATGGCGGGTCACTGAAAATGGCACTGTATTGATTTTAGCGGGCTTTTATGTGGCTCGTTATAGTACTAGAATGGTGTTAGCTAACTTGATGTGTTTTTTTAATGGGTCAAGGGCATTGATGAAGTGGAGCAAACACTGTGATACTATTATGTTTGTTTTAATGGCCTCTCGTAAAAAAGGATCACATTGCTTACATTTTCCACTAACACATTGTGAAAGAAATTTCTGCATATTGGTAATTACTACCCATTACCAAACCATTGACAGTTGCCAACGATGAGATGAGTAACATACTGTAATATCAAAAACAAACAAGATAGCATTGAAACCAATATCCTTTAGCATTCAAGAATGATAATGCCAATCCCTGCTGAAAATCCAAGCAACTCAACTGGAACACACATTTACTGGTTTCTTACTGTATACTCAGGTGACTCAGTATGCCATAGTAGGGCAGAGATCAATGCCGTGGTTACCAACACATTTAGCATGCAGGGTATACAAAACACTGAGCCTGTGGCGGCGACAGCTTAGTAAAATTACATGCACGAGAGGGTTAGACGATTGACCTAAAAAATCACTGTGTAAGAATTCAAACATTAGGTTTTTGTCAACCGGAAACCAAAAAGTCCCAAGACTCCAATATGGCAGCCATCTTAGCTCACAGGTCAAATTAAAGAGCACCATCAGATTTCCCTGAGGAGTTTCCATAACACCTGTTGATGGGATTTATGAGTTTGTAAATCCACTGCTTGAACTGCTAAAATCTCCAAGATCCATCATCATGGCATCATGGATCGACGCGCATACAGCCACTGATGCCTGGAGAGCTCAGGCAATGTGTACCCAGGCAATCTTATATGTGACCTTCCACTCACAAGCACAGTACCATACCCACTGAGCCAGAATCACCCTTTTGTTAAACTGACTTGGAGGCAAGCCAATGCACATCTGAAGACAGGAATGAAATGATATTTACAAATATGTGAATAACCTTGACCCACAGGAAAAGCACTGCCTTGAGAAATAAAGCTGAAAATGTAATAATGCATTACCTCTGCTTGTCGACATTACTCCTCAATCAGCTTTGAATTACAATGAAATAGGTCTGTATGCAAATTGGAATTCTAGGTGTTGACATTTCAGTTGACATTGATCCACAGCTTCTTTGCCAAGCAAGGAAGTTTCACTGACGTGAAGAATTAAGATGCAGCTTTATTACAATTTATCAGTCAGCTTATCCTTTGTATGCAGGATGAATATCTTGATGCAGTGAACTCTATGCGTCTCTTTGAATGTGCATGAATGTTGCTGGACAATGCCCCCTTGGGTTCCAACATGCTGTACATGTTAAATATATAAACTCTGCATTGGTGTTCAGTCATGTTTGGTATTGGGATTCCTGTTATTCTCAGCCTCGCCAGGTTACAAAGACCCAAACAATGTTACTAAGGCATATTATATGTAATCTAAGTTTCGACCAGCAAGGAGTCCAACAGCACTGTTGAACGACGAGGCAAAAAAAAACCCTAACTCTGCCAACAAGGAAACGGATGGGAGTATATGGGAGTTACAGTTTGGGTTCACTAGACAACTACGACTGTTGCCCATATTTACATAATGTCATTTTAATTACTTTGATTAGAATCAGAGCTTTCATCCACCATGAAGTTCTATTAGGTGGCAGTCTATAAATGCAAGCAGAATGTCCAGCTTTACAACTTGTGTTTTTTTTAAACTTAGAAGAAACTTCATATAGTTCTGTCACCTGGATTTTCTGCACCTCTGTAGGTGCAGAAAAGAGCAAAACAAGTTGCTACCTTGGTTGTGTGTACTTCTTATCATGTGGAAAGTCTGGGTCAACCCTTTTCCATTCAGCTGGCATTTTCAGCCTTCATGCTGCAGTCACAGAGGTTGTTCTGGGCTTTGTTTTCAATACACATTCTAACACACTTAGAGAACAGGATTAACAGACCTCTGGCCGGTTACGTTTTCAAAAGGACCAGAAATAAGTTTGGGATGGATTACGAGTTGAATCCCCTGCTAGAGCAACTATTATCAAGACAGAAAGGATTGAGAAAGGACCCACGGGACCAGGGAAAGCGGCTCAGCTTCTGTAGAGAGGTGGTGGAAACGGAAAAAGCATTTGAGCCTCAAGCTGCATCTGTTGACAATCTCCTCTGCTGACAAACAGCAGAGTGATGGAAAAGTCTCTCCTCTCACTGCATCTCAGCGAGAACATGCTGCTTTTAAAACTCTGTGTTGTTTGTCATTCTATCAACTTGTGTCATTAACGAGGTCCTGCCTTTTTGATAAAAGAAGTTAAAATAACAGAATACACCGATTCACAGCAACTCTTTAAACAATGCCTGCCATTCCTACAACCAGTATCCTCAACCTTCATCAGCAGTATCTTTGCATATCAGAGCACCAGCAGTGCAAAACAACATGTCATCACAGTCCATCTTACTGTTAAGTCAGGACAAAGACACCTCAGGAATGATAAGTAAATACAGTACAGAGTTGAGTATCAGGACGTTTCTCGAGCAGATTGGCAATTCACCACTGCACAGTCCAGATAAAACAATAAAACATGTATAGCACTGCGTCAATCAGTCTTACACATACAACATAGAAGAATTAGTGAATGGCCTCTATACAGTATAATATATTTCATGGAAAATTTGCTGTCAACATGTTCTGACCATGAACTAAGTGATTCCACAAATTATTGGATCATGAAATAACAAGGCAGTACTGTATTCAATATTAGTTCAGGTTTTGCAAACTACAAACTAAAAGCATTGTGCATTGTGCACTGTGCCTGTTACTCAGGGTGTGGGTGAATCACCCAGAACATTCACTAACCACACTGCTTATACCCTACATTAGTCTGGTTACTTGGCACTGTACTGTAAAATGCTTTTCCGAAAATAATCAACATGAGTTTGAAGCATTAGTGAACAGTGACCCCCCACTGACATCTCTAACATCCTCTACTTACTGTGTTCATGGCCTGTGTAAATAAAAGTCCCTCTTACAGTATTTACACAGAAGAATGCTTCAATGTGACGTTCAGGAGAATAAACAGAGACATTCTTTTCAAATATACCAGTAGAGGGGGGGCAGTTGACTTTAGTCAACTGTAATGCTGGTTCAGACAATTTTCTGCGGATAAGTGCTGGGGCAGAGTGGATTATGATTAATCTGACCTTAATTATGAACATGACATTTCCAATCAATAAAAGAAAAAAAAATGACAACATTGGTTAATTTCAAATGATATGATTTGCAACTTGAATTAAGAACCCATGAATGAATGGATTGCACAGGTACATACACTCAGATGTTGACAATGACAAACTTTTTTTTTTTTAAATCACCCAAACAGTGATCTTACCCCTAAGTTTTATTTTGTGGGTTGTACAATGACTGTTGCAGGCTTTAATGTCAATTTGCTGGTCTGACCCACGAAAGGCAAGTCACTTGGGTGGTCTGCATTACCCAGCTGATTAATGTCTGAGGAGGACAATCATAACCGTTTCAAAATACTGTTTCAACAGTTCCTCTTATCTAAAAGCAATGCTGGTGCATTTATTGTTCTTTTTCATAGCAGAAATGACAGAAGATCCTTTCCCTTCTAGTCTTAGACATCTGCGTCCTGTGAGTAAGCACTGTGCTCCAAAAGAGTGGTGACAGAGCCGTTTAGAACTGAATGCGGCAGTTTTCAAACCTCTCAAGGTCTTTATTGTTGTGTGCTTGGCATGTTTGACAGTATTATTGTAACCTTGCTGATATTGCTGACAGTGCACCCCTGTGATCAAGCTGTTGTATCACAGACTGGGCTGCCCTGTACAGAGTGAAATACTGAATGCAATAATAATGAAGCTTTCGGTTCTGTTATTATTAAGTTGGTCATTCCTCAAGTCCGTACTCTGCCTGCTAGTCTCCTGTAGCAATTCCAAAGCCTCCATTCATTCTCCTACTTAGATTCTGACAGATTAAAAAAAAAAATTCGAACTGTATACTGCAGTTGCTCAATCTCCACTGATAAAGACCAGCTGGCACGTTTGCTAATCTATAATAATGACAGGATCTCAGGCAGGTATGCAGCTTGCATTGTACATGCTGTATTTGACAGGCTCTGCTGCAGTCATTATCACATTGTCTTGCCTTGTGAGTATCCCATTGTAAACTTGATTCATGCTTTCCTACTGTACTTTCTAAGCATCACAGAGCGAAGCCACTTTGCCCCCATTTCCCTGCTCAGTGCAGTCCCTTGGCTTCCTAGCTCAAGCAGCTGTGGCTGTATTGATTGATTTCATTGGCTGATTCATCTTCATTAGTGAAGCATACTTTTGATTCAGTTTATGTTGGGTGATTAAAGACAGCCAGAAAAGCCTGTCAGCTCCAGTGGGGGTTACCCTAGTGTGTGTATGTGAGAGAGAGAGAGTGCGTGCATGCATGCAATCATGTTTGTGTGTGGTAACTGCTGCGTTACCATGAAAATCTATATTCAGCGAAAAGTGAAAAGGTGAATGGCTGTTTTACTCTTGTGTAACTGGAAAATTAAAACTCTTATTGGATATGTTGATTAACACCCAGGTCAATTCCTGAATTTGTTGCCACAATGAACAAAGATCATCATATTTGAGCCAATGTAGCCTATTGAAGTGAGCTGGGGGTTGGGGGAGCTGGACATGATTTCTAGACCCAACCAAAACTCTGCAAGAAAGAAAAAAAGAATGGAGCAGCAGCTAACAGACATACAGCACGCACATAATCAACACAATACCACCACTGTACCAGAAAAAATGATTTAACATCGCTAAATCACACCACGCCTATAAATATCAAATTTTACTTAATGAATACCACTTATTTACTACCTTTAATGCATTGTATCATTCTCGTCCTCCTATGCGAATGTGTCTGCTGGGCACTAGGGAATAATTGGCCTATTCATAGCTGTGGGTGAATGTCGCTGCGTGCACGACTGCGCTACATGTTCATTTTCTCTTAGGAAGACCAATAAGAGTTATTTACACCTTATAACACGGGGGTGGAGGTAACACCAAACCTCATGGTACAACAGAACTGCAGGACATGTTGCATCGGAATGTACAGGCTGAGGCATAAAGATGCTAACTTGAGTATTGTGATGTGACAGCAATACAGAAGATACACACTGTAGGCTGCTTTTTTTCTCTGGCTGCTATTAGTAAATGTCTTCATTCAGACACACTAAATTTACAGTGACAACTACCAGGTGATAAGCCAAGCATAAGCCAATTATGACTTTGAAGATAAGCCCAGAAATAGAACAGATACTGTATATATATGAAGATAAGCACAGAAACAGAACTTCTATTTTAACATGAAATTCTTAAACTCAGTGAACATGTTAAAACTTCAATATAAAGCCATACAGATAAATAAAAATAAGGAAATGCATAAACATGTTATAAAACAGTTAGTTTAATATTATAGGCACCTTGTTTTTAGCGGTTGCCTCTGACGATGGTTCCAGTTGGACTGCAGCAGACCTGGGATAAATATAGTTATAAATATGGTTTGTGAAAAGTAACTAGCATTTGAAAATAATTAAATACAGATTGCAGAAAGTAACTAACATTTGAAAATAATTAAATACAGATTGCAGAAAGTAACTATCATTTGAAAACAATTAAATATGAGTAAAGTATTTGAAATACTCTTCATAAATATGTGACTGTAACATACAGCAGCCTAATTATTATCCTGCATTCTAAGCAGGTTAAGGCCTGTCCTTGTTAACCACTCAATTATCTTTTGGAAACTGCTCTATTTCAATTAGATTTAAATTGATCAATTAATTGAAATATTTGAATATTTTATGTCAGTGGTAAATATTTGAAAACAATGAAATATCTTTAACCACTGGTATTATTGAACATGTTTAGCATTTTCCTCATTAGAAATCCTTCTCAACCACCATGTAGTAATTGCAAGACTTGGTACATAATTATACATTAGAGGGAAATAATTAGGTTTTAGTTTTTTGATTATTCATTAACTATTTGGGAATTTCAAATAACTTACATATACTTACATATTTTGAAATTGTATTTGTTTCCTGCAATTTTTTTTTTTTTTTTTAATATTTTCAAATAATATTTAACTCTATGTAATTAATATTTAACATTTAAAAACATCATTGATTTATTTGAGCACATATATTTAAATATGTCAACTATTTGAAATCGTTTTCCCACGTCTGGTACACACAGTGCGTATCGTGTGTACGACTGCGGGCACCAATAGTTGAAAAGTTACTACACTGTCCTGTGGTGGTTCATGTCTTATTAAAATTTAAAATGCAATATTTCTGTAAAAGCAATTTACCTCCTGAAAAATGTCCCATTGAATCTGTGTTATGTTGCCGATAGCAACTGTTTCTATTCCACATATGTGGGCACTTTTAGTTTTGTTTGTGTGCTTCTTTCTTTGTTTTTTATGAATGCGTTTTCAACAAGCATGCTGAGTGAATGAAGGTTCTTATTTATTAAGTGCTTCACAGCTGGCTGTTAAAGCTAAAGGGAGCCCTGGAATCATTGTGCCTAATAAATGATAATGACTGTGTTTCTGGAATTTAGTTGAGGCATCATATATATATATATATATATATATATATATATATATATATATATATATATATATATATATATATATATATACAAAACCCTTCAAAAGTTTGGGGTCACTTAGAAATGTCCTTGTTTTCCATGAAAACATACATGAAATGAGTTTGAATAGGAAATATAGCAAAATGAATAGGAAATATAGTCATTGACAAGGTTAGAAATAATGATTTTTAATTGAAATAATAATTGTGTCATTCAAACTTTGCTTTCGTCAAAGAATCCTCCATTTGCAGCAATTACAGCCTTGCAGACCTTTGGCATTCTAGTTGTCAATTTGTTGAGGTAATCTGAAAAGATTTCACCCCATGCTTCCTGAAGCACCTCCCACAAGTTGGATTGGCTTGATGGGCACTTCTTACGCACCATATGGTCAAGCTGCTCCCACAACAGCTCAATAGGGTTGAGATCCGGTGACTGTGCTGGCCACTCCATTATAGACAGAATACCAGCTGACTGCTTCTTCCCTAAATAGTTCTTGCATAGTTTGGAGCTGTGCTTTGGGTCATTGTCCTGTTGTAGGAGGAAATTGGCTCCAATCAAGCGTCGTCCACAGGGTATGGCATGGCGTTGCAAAATGGAGTGATAGCCTTCCTTCTTCAAGATCCCTTTTACCCTGTACAAATCTCCCACTTTACCACCACCAAAGCACCCCCAGACCATCACATTGCCTCCACCATGCTAGACAGATGGCGTCAAGCACTCCTCCAGCATCTTTTCATTTGGTCTGCATCTCACGAATGTTCTTCTTTGTGATCCGAACACCTCAAACTTAGATTCGTCTGTCCATAACACTTTTTTCCAATCTTCCTCTGTCCAGTGTCTGTGTTCTTTTGCCCATCTTAATCTTTTCTTTTTATTGGCCAGTCTGAGATATGGCTTTTTCTTTGCAACTCTGCCTAGAAGGCCAGCATCCCGGATTCGCCTCTTCACTGTTGACGTTGAGACTGGTGTTTTGCGGGTACTATTTAACAAAGCTGCCAGTTGAGGACCTGTGAGACGTCTGTTTCTCAAAGTAGACACTCTAATGTATTTGTCCTCTTGCTCAGTTGTGCACCGGGGCCTCCCACTCCTCTTTCTATTCTGGTTAGAGCCAGCTTGCGCTGTTCTGTGAAGGGAGTAGTACACAGCGTTGTCTTCAGTTTCTTGGCAATTTCTCGCATGGAATAGCCTTCATTTCTCAGAACAAGAATAGACTGACGAGTTTCAGAAGAAAGTTCTTTGTTTCTGGCCATTTTGAGCCTGTAATCAAACCCACAATTGCTGATGCTCCAGATACTCAACTAGTCTAAAGAAGGCCAGTTTTATTGCTTCTTTAATCAGCACAACAGTTTTCAGCTGTGCTAACATAATTGCAAAAGGGTTTTCTAATGATCAATTAGCCTTTTAAAATGATAAACTTGGATAAGCAAACACAACAAACAAACACAACAAAGGACTGATGGTTGCTGATAATGGGCCTCTGTACGCCTATGTAGATATTCCATTACAAATCAGCTGTTTCCAGCTACAATGGTCATTTACAACATTAACAATGTCAACACTGTATTTCTGATCAATTTGATGTTATTTTAATGGACAAAAAATTGGCTTTTCTTTCGAAAACAAGGAAATTTCTAAGTGACCCCAAACTTTTGAACGGTAGTGTGTATATATATATATATATATATATATATATATATATATATATATATATATATATATATATATATATAATAGATGGACTTCAGTGAGTTACAGGAAAATAATTTCATCTAGGGTTTCTGAGACGTCATAAATTACGAGACAGAAGATGGAATTGTTTTCCTGTAACTCACTGAAGAGACCCATATATTATTGTTTATAATACATGGATACCTTTGTGATGCTAATATTAAAGAAGATGAGGTTCAGCAGTGTAGTTCGATTTTTTAAAACGTAGTGTTTCAGTGCTGTACAGACATGTCGTTAGCTGTGTCTCCAGTTTGAATGTACCAGCTTTACATCTTTTTTGTTTTTGTTTTAATGTATTCTCATTTTGTTGATCATTAATGAACATTTCTGTACTGTGGGTGTTGCCGAGTGATTGAAAACGAGACATTTTGTGTTTGAATTGAAAGTGATGGTCTCGAGGAGTCGAATGGGTCAAAGTTCAAGTATATTTTCCTCTAGAGGAATTATCACTTTTTGACATCACTACTGTGGTATTATACCTTTTTATTTAGAAAGGCTCAGGATGCAAATATAGCCTTCATCCATGTATGAGATAGATAGATAGATAGATAGATAGATAGATAGATAGATAGATAGATAGATAGATAGATATGGATCATTGTCAGTTCCCATGGAAATTATTTGAATGAGAAAGTATGCAATGTTTCCCATGCACACCGATGCTAATGTCACGCTTATATGTATAATCCATTGAATGCACAAGTAGAAATGTCTGAATGTCTGAATTAATGTGTCTGAATTTGCAGAGGATGAGCCCTCTCCTAATACCACCAGGCAAGGGAACTTTATCAAAATGGAATTGATCAAAGAAAAAGAAAAAGCAAAAAGAAAACAGCAATCACAGCCAAATCCTGCATAAGATATGTCTGATCTACTACTGTGTATGAAGGCACAGCATTTGGTTGTTTTGGTTACTTGAACAAAGTTTTAATTCTTTGGCCATTTTTCTTTTTAGTAGACACCCATTCCTGCTTATTTATCTGAAAGCTTGACAAATAATGTGTGTTACTCTAATGAGGTTTATGGCAAACACACATTATGGGCAGTTTTATATTCTGACTATCAACCATCAACTCTATTAATCTCACATAAAATAATAATAATAATAATAATAATAATAATAATAATAATAATAATAATAATAATAATATTGATATGATCATCCCTAACCCCAGTTTGACATGTGCTTGAATGATTAATTGTGTTTGAATTACGGACACTTGCTATATAGTGTTACTGAATTATTATACCAATGTAGTTCACTGTGTGTATTCTTTATCAGGTTAGAAAGTCATTTTAAACATTTTTTTTTTTCCTGCTACAGGAGAATTGCAATGGATTGGCACTTATTTCCTGCATGACATGCTTACACCATGACCTGTTCTGCAGTTTAGCAAAAGGAGATATCGCAAAGATTTTTAATGGTTGCTTCTTAATTGTTGTAATATACGATAATGTGAGTTAATTGTTTTACTTAATCACTGTAGGATGTGTTTCTTTAAACAATGTTAACCGCTTCATGTTTATTGTCCTATTACAGTCCATAACAACAGTGTGATTATATTAATAACTATCTCATTCAGCTACAGTTATCCTGTTATTACACCTCCAAGGCAAAGTCACTCAATAAAGAGAATATGTCTCGTATTATTAGATTTCTCCTGGTGAAAAACTTTAAATAAACCATCTAGATGTAAAGTGATGGGTTACATACCTAAATGACAACTCTGTATCTGGTAAATGAAATCACAGCAAACTCAAACATTGCAAATTGTTATTTAAACACAAATCACAATAACATGCAAGATGCATCACCTTACAAACTCATTCCTTTCTCAGGATGGATGATTGTATTTGAAACAAGCAGTGATGAAACAGATCCGATGCTGCTCACAATTGCACTATAGATGTCTGGATTAATTGTGGCAGAAATATATATATATATATACCTGGATATGCCTGGCGTTGTCGCACAGAGTGCTGAATATTGCACAGTATTGACAGACTTCATGATGTTTCAATGAAGACAATGCTCAAAACAAACACTCCAGTGTAAAAGGAAAGTGCATTACTGCAGTGTTTAGAAATACAGTATGGCCCTCTTGAGTTTTGAGGAGGACAGTAGGGAGACCTGCCTCTAAATCAATGTTGTATCTAACAGGTTAGCAGTGGAGCTGAGCTGCCTTCACCTGGGCAGATTCCAGGACACAAGAAAGGGTGCTGAACTCACTCTGGTTGGCCGGTTGTTTTGCTATTTGGACTGCAATGACTGCAGTGAGGTTAGTATGTGATATTCTTAATGACATATTATCCAAATGTGTATGTATGCTATTTATGAGCTTGTACTATATGAAAGCAGTCTTGGTTGAGTCTCGTTGCGCATGGGTTGCTTGTGTATAACAGGAAATATACTGCATTGCATCCTTAGATTGAAACTCACAGCCATTCAACAAAGAACAGCGTCTGCATCTCTTGAGTTTGGGTTTTAACAATGTATGTAAAATACACAACTTCAAACTAGACATTAGGGAAAAAACTACTTTAATATACACCTCCATAAAACTCAATCTGAATACTGCTCACTTCACAAAGCAAGGATGAGGAACTGACAATAAGGAAAGCAGCACAATCATTTCTTTGCACTTCAATATCTTCTAACAGAAGGCATCATTTTGATTTGACATGTCGTGTTATTGCTGGCTTTATTCAGAGCGGTAAGCTCATAAGAATTCCGAGTGCTTTCCAAAAGATAATGCAAAGTAACTGCCTCCTATTTACATCTCACATAAACTACAAAATACCACAGTCAAAGTCACAGCAAACAGAAATGCAAAGGCTTTCATGAATACAAAGAAGTTTTCCATCATCAAAGGTATACATAAATAGTACGGGTGTTCAATGCAGACATTCACAAAACTTCATGGACTGTCTTAAGGAATGTTTTTTTTTAAGGAATGTTTTTTGAAGAATGTTGAAGTTGCCTGATTTTGTAAGATCACCCAAAGCATCTATTACAGCAGTGAGAGCCTGTGTCATCTATTAAACAGCTGCTGTGTATTGTAAAAAATACCCTTGAAAACAAAATGACAATATGGATTAAAAAGCTTTGAGGAGCTAGCCTGGTGTACTGGAAGCTATGCTGAGGATCTGTGTGAATGACTTTCGGTGCAGCTGCATTTCAACCCCACCCCTACTGATTAGGGACAGAGATTAAAGGACTAAGGGACTCCCTCCGAATCCCTGGGAGCCAAGAGGTATGAAAAATGATGAAGAAACATCTCCATCAAACTGCTACCAGTCTGCGGCTACAACCCTCATAATTGAGTTTGTTTGCTACTGATTTCCACAGATGTTATCAAAGTCTTGGGTTACATAGTTCTTTATATAGAATATCAAGACTCAGAGGGCACCTCTGGCTTACAGAGACATGTGCCATCAATGTAAAGAACACATACAAAACGTTGAGTGTCTTGTTTTGCCAAGTGATCTGAGAGTCTTGCGTTACAGCTGTATTAAATAAATGAAAGAATCCAAATCGTGCACATATAAAAATAATTGTTATTTACTTGTTACACACTTACATTTTAAATAGGTATTATAACAAGTAGGGTTTAAAAATCTGTAACCAGATAATGAATTCAATTATTAGCTGGCATGCATGTACAGTTTGAGCGATGCACATGTGGGTGATTCCTTTCTAGTCCAATCTACTTGGTGGACTGAAGGGCTATTGGCACTTTTTTTTTAAATAAGACAAAAGAAAATGCATCTAGAGTAGATCTGGCTTCTACTTTCCAGAAACATTTTGTCCAGTCAGGAGAATTCTTGGTAACGCTTTATATTGCATGGCATAAATTAATATTAAATAGATATTCAATTGCATATTAAAATTAATGTTAAATTAATATTTAATAGATATGCAATTTATATTAAATTTACGTTCAATTATTCCTTGTTATTTTCCATTAACATTTAAGTCAAATTAACTGTATTTTCAATTAAAAACATGTAAACAATGGGAAATTGTTACATATTTTCAAGGGTAACAATACGTAATATAAATGGACGTGATATGCAATTACATTTTCAATCGACATTTGGTTAACATTTAACAAGAAACCAGCTATTGCATTGTATTGTATTATTAAATATTAATATTAAATATTAATTTTATATTAATTTAATATGCAATTGCATATCTATTACATATGAATTTATGCCATGCAATATAAAGCATTACCGAATTCTTTGCGTATGTATTTTATTGATCATGAGATTATTTCAAATCCCACTGAAGACAGTGAGGTATGGACAGCTGTATTGCTATATATGCAAGATACAAACAATCCATTTCGATTTAACACGTGCTCTTTTTCAAACTGCAGATTTTTATGAATACATTTTTATATTGCTGAAGCTATTTTTGGTCTGCAGTTCATTACAACCAGTATCATACATGACCGAATGTTATTTTATTCATAACTGCTTTGTAAATAGGGCCCATTATCCCAACAGCACCACTCGATGCAAAATGACTGTTTTCCTCCATGTTGGGGCTGTAAGGAGAGAATGATCACATACTGTTTGAAAAAATGTTTCCTATAAACACATATATTTCTGGAATGTTTCCTTGTGTATGATTGGTTTAAAATTGTAGCAAAACATCCCTGAAGAGAAATCAATATAATAATTGGGTGAACAAAAAAAAAAAACTCTCAGTCCCCATGAGTGATTGACTCATGACTGAATAGGCAGCAAATACGACTTTTAGAGAAGATGATACGCTCTCTGTTGATAGTGTTTCTGCATCTGTGAGGAAATCAATCCAGAACAAAGTGGTGATAAACAGACTCCACAGCTGCTATCCACCCTTAACTTCCCTGAAGGATTTGAAGGCAGTTTAGGAATGGCCATCCTCCCTCCAGAAGAATGTAAACACCTTGCAGACTCTTCATGTTGAAGCAGTGCCGTCCAGCCTAGCCATGGTGGCCCTACACCAGTGGTACACAACTCTTGCCCCTGGGAGCCATTCCAGTACATGTCATCATTCCAATAAGGTTGTAAATTAGCAGGGTCATTTAACAAGGACCTGGCC
Organism: Acipenser oxyrinchus oxyrinchus; assembly: GCA_030684275.1. Classification (NCBI taxonomy): domain Eukaryota; kingdom Metazoa; phylum Chordata; class Actinopteri; order Acipenseriformes; family Acipenseridae; genus Acipenser; species Acipenser oxyrinchus. Next base: position 1,962,249 of record CM060255.1, on the reverse strand, counting down.
TGGAGTGGTATACTCACGATTACACCAGAGAGTTTAGTTATCTCTCTGGTCCATTTCTTCTGGTTCAAGCAAACGCATCAATCAGTTATGCCTTTCTGAAAACGTTCAGGTCTGAAGCAGGTCCTGTACTGTTGGAGGTATTACGCTTTGGATACACTGTGCGCAAGGGAGCCGAATTGGAAACCCACCCAGAAAGTTAAGAAATTGCTTTAACTTTATGGACACTTTAATCACTGTAGGGAAGGCAACTCTTATTTCAGTCAGCATTCTTCAAAATGTAGTGTGCAGTGGATGCACAGATGGAAACAGTCCATCTGTAATTATTATCTGAGGTGAAATAAAAACAGAGCGAGTTTACAAATACGTCAGTCATGTCACAGACAGATAGAGTGTATGTATATTGTATAATATGTGCTGTCTAAAGAAACCTGTCTTTATAAGGGAAAGCTGCGTTTTGAGTTGCCACCTAACTAGCCACCTCTAGTCATATGCAGTTCAATTTTAGTCAAACCCGTTTTCTTCTCTGTAGTTTCTGTGATCAGATTCCGTGTTGGAGCATTACAAACAAAAAGCTACTTTGGGACAATGCTGCTGCAGGAGTGAACAGAGAGGCAGCTGCATCAAAGCCGCTTCTCTGTTCTCATGGTGCAGATGCCACCCACTCACACTTCTGTAGTCAGTGCCTTATGTTGTCAAACTCTGCAGCTAAGCAATGCCTCTGTTTATTCCCTCGCTCTTCATTCAAGTATGTCTTTCTCTTAAAGACGGGTTTGATCACAGTATTTAATTGATATTTCTTTTTAGGAATCATAAAAATGATATAAAAATTAACAGACTTTCTAATTCTTGGCCATCAAAATTGTTTTCATTCCACTAGAAAAGACGATCGTATACAGTGTAGTATAGTACTGTATATTAAAAATATCAACAACAAATAATTTCAAACCCTTTTACACAGAAGTATTTTTTCCATAGCAAAGTGACACATAAATGACAGCTTGAGAAATCATTTATACCATGAAAGGAGACACATACTTATTAGTAAGTACAACAAGTGTATACTCACTCCCTGTATTCATCCCAGTACTGTTTTCTTTGTCTTTGGAACAGAACTCTAGCTCTATATAGTTATATAATCAACACACACACATCCCAATGCAAATGGTGTTGGCAACACACATAGACGCCCTGGACTTGACTTATCAAGGCATGGCATTCTTGCAGCCTCTTCAAGCTAATTTCTGCACGGGATCTGCTCTTTAGTTCATTGAACTGACTTATTTTATACTACTGTAAAGACAACAAAAGTGATGAAAACAAAACATTTTCACTGGAAAGCTGGTTTGGAAAACGCTTTGTGTATTACTTGGAAAACTCTTTCAGGAATAACTGGGACCGTGGTCGTGTAAACACGATCACACTGAAGTGTCATTCTGGGACCATGGTCATGTAAACACGATCACACTGAAGTGTCATTCTGGAACCGCGGTCGTGTAAACACGATCACACTAAAGTGTCATTCTGGGACCGCGGCCATGTAAACACAATCACACTGAAGTGTCATTCCGGGACCGGTGTCATGTAAACACGATCACACTGAAGTGTCATTCTGGAACTGCGGTCATGTAAACACGATTATACTGAAGTGTCATTCTGGGACCGCAGTCATGTAAACACGATTATACTGAAGTGTCATTCTAGGCCCATGATCGGGTAAACAGTAAAAAACACACTTCATTTCTTTGACTTACTGGGACACCATACTTTGCAGTACAGCTTGTTACACATAGCACTGATTAGGGGAGGGATTGAATTTCACTGCCTGCTTGCACAGAAACAAAACATGACAACTTGTTTACAGCTAAGAAAAAAAAGGGAAAACACTGTAAATGTCCGACAGTTATATTAGAACATTTATTCTGTCTCATTTGTTTAATATATACAGTATGTTTTTACTACATTTATAAATATCAAGAAATATAAGCAATTTACCAGGTATGTTTTTTTTTTCCTTATTACTGATAATATTGGAATGAAGAACTATTATTTTATATATCAATATTTATTTTGAGAAAATAATCATAATAATGTCCATTATTGCTTATAAAGACCCTGAGAATAAATGTGTATTATGTTATTGCAATCACTCAGGTGAAACAATGTCTTTGCCCAAACATCAATATTTTTCAACAAAACTTTTAGGAAGTATTGTAAGGTCCCTCGGGTCATAGAATAGCACATGTGTATACATGTATCTCTAAGCAATATGAATACAAATAAAAAATACTTAAAGTTAAAAATATTGTGTTGAAAAAAAAAGGTTTGTATGGTTTCTGAAGTACTTTATAATGTTCCCCAGAGTGTTCTGAAAAAAGGGACATCAATGCCAAGATGCTACTGTAAAAAATAGATTTTTAGTGAATTTGTATACAGCCAAATAAAACCCTGCCCTGGGGGAGCATCCCACTGAAAAACGCTTGGTCCTTAAAGAGTAAACATCTTCAAACTAAAATGATTCATTTTCTCCTGATACACAATGGTGCAGGTGTTGATAAATTCCAAAAGAGTGTGAAAATGAAAATAGAAACTCTCAATAACATCTTCAGAAGGACCCGATCCCCTTGACAAACGGGTCTCTAGTGGAGTCTTCTGCACTCTTCTGCCTCTGTCCACACAGCTGCCTATCAGTCCTCATGTGTCACTACTGCTCACACCTTTTTTTTGTAGACATTTATTAGCTTTACCATACAGTACCTTTGACAGAGTATTATTTTTTTACTCTAGAATATCATACAATTGTTTGAATGTTATTTGTATTTGTCTACATTAGGAATCACAAGGCCGTGCACCACATTGTCACACCACATTCAGTATGTGAAAGCTACGATTATAGAGCACAACAGGAAATGTTTTTATCACTGCCGCCCCCTCCACATACTCACACACATTTCTTCTTTTGCTTCTATTTTATATTTCAATTTGGAACACGCTGACGTAAACCAAATGTAAGTATATAGAAACAGACAATGGACCAAAACATATTTGACACAAGAAGAGAAAGGACCAGTTGTTTTCAATAATCTCTCAGCTTTTGTCCTCTCTCTATTTTGTTTCCTCCTCTCAGTTCTCCTTTAACTTTCCTAAATATTATTTGATGGTTGTTGTATTTTTTTTTTTACTGAATTCTTTGCTCTTAATTGCAACAAAATCAATAGAAAACAGTAATAATACTACGATGACTACTATGACTACTAATAACAATAATAATAATAATAACTTTACTACTCTATACAATACTTTGTCATGGCTAGCAAATGGTTTAAATATGATAAAACCGAAATCTCCCTTTCAGCATATTACAAAGGATTACTCTGGGTCAAATAGAATTTCGTCATCATTAAACCCTCTTAAAAAGCGAGGTGGCAATGGTGCCATTTTCATTGTTCTCTAAGATACTTGCATGTAATAGATGGAGGAATGAGGTCCTAAATCATCAGCAAGAAGTGAGGTATTAAAAACCACTGAGCCCTGTAATTAAATATTTAAACACAATCTGAAATATTTATGGAGCAGGGGCTCCCAAGTGGCACATCTGGTAAAGGCACTCCTCATGGAGACTATAGCCTGGAGATAATCGCTTCAAGTCCAGGCTATTCCACTGCCGACCGTGGATGGAAGTTCCCAGGGGGCAGAGCACAACTGGCCGAGTGCCGCCCGGGGGGGGGGGCTTAGGTCGACCAGGGTGTCCTCGGCTCACAGCGCACCAGCGACCCCTGTGGTCTGGTTGGGTGCCTGCGGGCCTGCCTGTAAGCTGCCCAGAGCTGCGTGGTCCTCCAATGCTGTAGCTCTGAGATGGCTGCATGGTGGGCCTGCAGAGTTAAAAAAGCGGATGGCTGACCGCACACGTTTCGAAGGACACACATGTCCGTCTGCGTCTCTCTCGAGTCAGTCCAGGGGTGGCAGTGGTAAGCCGGGTTGAAATAAAAAAAAAACAAATTGAGCTTTCCAAATTGGGGATAAAAAGAGAAAAAATAATTGCTGATAAAAGAAATAATAATAATAATTTATATATATATGGAGCTACATTCTGGCCTTTTTTTAATTCCCCCTTACTCCTTTTCTCTGATCATCCCTATGCATATTACTTTGTTTCCTCTGCTCCAACTCTTTCAGTGAGGAGGGGGTTGAGAGGCTGCGTCTCTGACTTTCCAAAAGGTGAGAAGTACCATCTGTGGGCCTTGCTCACTATAAAGCTCGGGAGAGATGCTAAACCCAGTGCAGTTTGTATGGAAGTAATGCTCACATGAAGGAAGGCAATTCTGAATGTTTTTTTTTTTTCTGGGCTATGACTCAACCACATGCCATATGCCTCTGCTTTTCCTGTGACTCACTAACAATCAAATACCTGTTTACCATAATATGGTTATCTTTATATAGGAAAATGTGAGACCTACAGTACCAAGCAATGGCGATACATATTAGGCAAGATTTACTGGAGTTATTATTGTGTTAGCCTCTATGTACTGTACTAAGTAAGGTATGGTCCACTGACTTCCTGCCAACCCTCTAAAATGTTAAGTTTCATTATTTTATGTTCATTTTATTGTGTTCTTTGATGCTTTCCACCGCACTGGCATACTTGGCAACATCATTGTCTGTACAAAATAATGGAAGCTTTACTCAGTTAAAAGGAAAGGACAAAGAGGCACAGTGGTGTAACTGCAGACATTAGCTTTACATACATGGTGTATTATATTCCATCATCATAGGCTTCCTGTAGAATAACCCTATGGATGCTCATCATGTCTGTATCTCTATTCATATTACACGCTGCGTGAATGAAAATAAATCATGCCTATCAGCAAAGAAAGCTAATTTACAGTTGGGCCATGTAGTGCTGTGTAAAATCCAGACTATAAATACCCTTCCACAAAGTCATGTCGAGACTGCAGGTTAACAGAGAGAGCCAACTCTGCAGGTAATTAACTTAAGAGTCTATGCCATTTCTTCAAGTTTCAGCTACGCTGCCATAAGCTAACTAGGGCTGCGTTCGAAGGTTTGTTCGCTAGCCAGGAATTCGAACATAGTTTTAACCCTTTGAAGGTTCATCAGGTGGCATTCATGCACTGTTTTTTTTTTCTGTTAACAGACACCATTTGACAATGTGTGAATATTATAAATCACACATTAAATGTCACTCAGATGCAAAAATTGGATCTTTGGATTTGTATAATGCATATTACGTAAACAAATGTTGTTGTATTAAAATCCATTACCAAATCGTTATATTTACCTACTCAATATGGCGCCGCTGCTGTGGCGGGGGGGGGGATAGCTATAACGGTTGTAGTGCTTCAGTAAAATATGTACTGAATACCTAGTGTACAAGACAGTGTAAGGGAAGTGCTCTGATAGTGTTTGTTGAAACAGTTCACACAAATGAGCTTGTTTAATCTGAGCAGGCAACTGTGAACAATGTGACACTTGCTGGATGTATTATTTAACATGAAGTGAATATGTTTACTTTGACTGCTGCATGACCCACTTGCAGATCATGAGCTGTACTTGAAATTGTTCAGAAATTATTTTAGTTTTTCTCCCTGTTATATTTTGAAGATATGTTCTTAAACTGTTACAGAACAGTGTGTGTTAAAACAAATGTAGGAATGAAGGGTTTATGATGGTACGTAACTGGAGATCGACATACAAAACAGAGGTCGGTAACACTGATATAAACCACAGGCTTTGGGGTGAAACTATATGTTTATGATGGAATGTAACTGGAAATCAAACATAGGTAAACACACAGGCTTTGGATTGAAACAATATGTTTTACACAAGTTAGACTATTTGGCCTAGCCACTTCTGATGTGACCATGTGCTCTTAAAGCTACCCAGGCCCATTCCTGAATCTGAATACGGCACACTACTAGTTAAAGAGCATCTGTTTCAAAAACAAAAACAATTGAAGTAAAAACTTTACTCATCTCATATCTCATATTTTTGCTTGTCAAACCCCTCACACTTGGAATAAACTGCCTGCTTGCTTGAGTCTGAACCTATTGAATTGCTTGCATGGACTAACGTTAAACAAGGACTCAATTGTAATTGTAGACATTTTTTATGGACGTCCTCATCCCTGTTAAACAATAAAGAATTCAATGTCATTAAATTTAATTAAACACTGCAGTCTCTTAGGAGAAGCATAAGAAGCTAAGCAGCATATCTCTAGTGCATGAATCAATATAACCCCCCCCCTTCATATCATGCTGTGTCTGGTTATTCACTTGGACAGGAACATGTGATCATACTTTGGTTGCTTAAAGTATATGGGGAGGACAGACTGGTGATGTTTCAACTACCTTCTGATGACAACATGCGTTTTGTCTTTGAATAGCCAAGATGACACAAACACATAGCGCTATCAGAATTGGTGGATCAAGCCAAACTACCTGTGGACCAAGGTAAAACTTCAAAAATACAAAGTCAAGTATACAAACCTTGAAGTTTGATAGTGTTTTGAATGTATGGAAGACAATATTGTTTTCAAGAACACTGTAATTACTTGCAACATCAATAACAACGACACAAGTGACTGCTCTTACACGTTTAACGGTGTGTTGAGAGGCATTTATTTTGTTGTAGGCTTTTTTAGGTCCTTAGATGATTCCTGTCAAAGATGCAATGTTATTATACTTGTACCTTTACCTTTCTGTATTAAGATAGCTGTTATTCTGTTGTAAAAAAAACATATCCAGTTTTATTAAGATTTGTTTTTCTTCAGTTTTGAATAAAACTGGTCAACCCAATACACACAGTTAATTACAGAACACAAGTGAACAGGTATCTTTCCTGGTCTTTGTTTTTTAATATGTGGCTTGTTTCTGTCTGTGTAGCTGAAATGATTAGCTCTGCAGGCCTCATCCACTCTTCTAGTTCCCCCAGGCTTGGTCTCACTTGTCTTTCCATCCAGCAGACGTTGTCCTTGATGTAAAACCACACGATTTCCTCCTTTATTTCCTCCATGCAGGAACAATCCTATACTATCCAGATTCTTTGATTCCCTTTACTGTGTCAAGTATTGACAACCAAAGTCCAGTATGACCTTAAGACAGCAGACCCAGACATTGCCATTGTCAGGGTGTAACCAGGAACCAGCCGTGTTCTGGCATCGCTTCATGCATTCTTTACCTCAAGTGCATCAGAATGCAACTGCTAAGCAATTACTTTGCAAAGGGGTTGCTACCAAGGGGAGATCCAAAGCACCCTATCATGAATATTCATGCGTATATTAAGACACACTGAGAAGAGAGATCTCCATTCTTACCCCAAACATCTCCTTCCTACTCCTGCTGCCTCCCCTCCTGCTCCAAAAACTTAATTGAAATGTAGACACTGCAGTGTCAAGTAAAACACAAAGTGTCAATTTTCTTTTGTTCTTGTTGTTGTTCCAGAGATATTTGGTAGAAAGCTGTTTATTTCACTTTTAAACATGTATACCTGGCTCAGTACAGCCCTACTGAAGTTTACACAAGTCAGACCACAATGCTTGATTATTAAGGCAGTAAACTATCCATCTCTAAAGCCTTTTACTGCATCTGTTTGTATAAATGAGCTAAGCTTCCGCAATGTTGACAAAATCCTTCTTCCACGCCCCAGTGAACAAGTGCATGTTCTGCAGCTAATTAGAAAAAAAGAAGATCATCAAGTGCTCTATGAATCTGTACTTCCTTCACCTCAATGAGCGTTTTGGGAAACGCATGGTGCTCGATCACTGCAGCCCGCACTCAGCACACTACACTGAGCTAATTGGATTATCTGGTCAAGGTATGTACACTGTGATATTATCGTAAAATGTGGAAGCAATTGTGATACATTATAAATATGAGCATGACGACAGCTGGCTTGATATGGCATTGTACAAATCAATACGGAGCATGTTGGTGCATCCTATGGTGGCACACTTGCCATTTTAACAACATTTACTCATGGTGCATGGGCACAATCATGCTATTAGGTAAGAGCTTGGGGTGGTTCTTCAGCCTAGAAAATAAACAGATGTGAATGTTTACTCCACAGTGCATGCAACCCTGAGAGCAAATCAACATGTTTATTTCACACACTCCTTCTGGCAGTAGTTGGTTCATACTTTTAACCATTGTAGAAAATGAAGGGTGGAGTCAACCCTAACTTTGGCAATTTAAATGATTGAACTGCGGCTCCTTGTTGCTCTGAAGGTTCTTGTCTACATAACAAGTGTGCTTGAAGTGACACTAGTACAGACATCTTCAGATGCATCAAATGCTTCAGATGCTTCCAATCAAATTCTGTTCAGAGAATTTGCTGCGACTGCCGCAGATGTAAAAGGTCAAACACGTGCTAAGCGTTGAGCACAGTTTAACGTGTAATTTTAAAAGGGGCTTGGGAAACGTTAAATGAGTTTAAAGGAGTTTGTGAGCCCTCTGGACCTGACAAGATGAGCAGCAGTAAGCAGGTCAGCCATGGCCTTGGCAGAATCAATGTCATTTTAGTGGCTGGGTTTAAAACCTTGTAAAAGTCTAATCAAATTCTCATTTCCCAAGGGAAACAGTGAACCCTTTTGACCCAGTGTCTGACTGCACTGGCCAACGAAGAGTAGACAGTAACTTCAGGTAAAGAGAAAACCCATTCACAGAGAGAAATAAACTGAGCAAAAACAAACTTGGTTCATATCTCATAAAGTCATTGAAACACCCTAAAGTGGCTGTAGCAGACATCCTTTATAATTCTTCCATGTTGTGCACTATATACTGTAGGTCTTGCATATGCACTTTCTTGGCCATTTCATCTGAAGAGTGTAATAGTACCCACTCTTTCAATGCTATATTTCCTGTCATTAACCATTAGCAGTTTTCAATACTTAGCAGAGGGTAGCTAAATAACATGAACAGATGAGGAAAGCTTGTTTTTTGGTCATTGAATTTATACTTTCATAACTCACATTTCTGCCTGATCTTCCTTCTATGCACTGTACAATGCAATTAATTCTAATAATACATAAGAGAACAGCAGGGAGTGGTGTCAGTGCTACACTAGCACTGAATTATTGGGCTCAGCTGTTTGTTTATAGTCCATATTCTAGAAGACCCCACCGCCACACAACTTATAGATTTAGAATCAATATATCATATGAACACAATTATGAAAAAAGGGTATGTTCATAATTAATCAGTGACAACGTCTGTTCTTATTTTCTCAAACACTGGGGCAGTCCTTAAGCTATCAATTAGTGTACACCGTTACTGTACATCTTCCTCATTTCATCACAGCGATTAGATCTGTTGACTGTATAGCATCATCCATTGCAATTGTAGAGGTTTCTATATACTGTAATGAAAGTAGTCTAACTAAACAAAAAAACACACTCACACATTACAGCAGAACTAACAAAAATTGTTTGGTTATGTACACTTATTTTAAGGCATATAGTAATGGTCTGTAACAGTGGTGGTTTGTTTTAAGTGTAGTGATCTTGAAATCAAAATATTAAAAACAAATCTGGAGTTCAGAATGTTTATCACCTTGCGCACAACACTGACAAAGTCCACTCAACACACGTTATAGACAACACTGAATTAGGAACCAGCACTGAGAAATGGTTCCCTTCTCTTGTGCTGTATGTTTTAAAATCATTCCAAAGCAATGATGTGCTGATAATGAACCCTTATGTAAATGCAAGCTCTCCAACTGCAAGATGCAAAGCATGCTTCACAAAGAAGAGCTTTATTCAACTCTCTGCTAGTCTGTCCTGAAATATCAACACATCTGAGCGTTGTTTCATAGTGCCGTATACTGTATGCCAAGTAGCTGCATCAAATAAAAACAGTTATTGACAAAGATAGGAACCAATCGTTCCTGCAATAAAAACAGTTTATTACATGAATATCAGAAATATTTATATGTACAGAAATGCCTGTATAGTACTGTTGTTTTATATTTGTCAATTTTGGTACTAAATTTCGCAAGTCCAGTTTGGCTGGCACTTGAATTCTCAGCTTTATACTAAAAGCTCTTTAGTCCTCCACACAGCTGACAGATAAGACTGTGAGAGAAAAGTAACATACAGTTAACTAGATAAGCCAAAAGCAAACGGAAGTCATATCTAAGCCTTCAAAGGAAAACAACTTTTTACTGTCTCTACAGGTGTTTTTAGAATAGCATCTATCAGCCAAACTTTTGTGTGCATTGTTTCTTCAAATCCAGTTGCTGCATTATTATCTTTTTGCTCTTCATAACATTGACAATGAATACCAGTAGAACAGAAAGAACGCCAAGATACCTTTCCTTTAACAAGACTTAAACATAACAAGACACTCAGTCATACTAGGAGTAAGACCCCTTCCTCCAAACCCCCTCCCCAAGCACCTGCTTTCTTAAATCCTTTAATAAAAAATCATGTGAGGAATAATTTCCGAGGTCTCAAAATGCAGTTTCTGCTCCATTCAGTTTAAAGTTATGAACACTGTTCTCTTAGTACAGTAATAAATGTTATTTATTTAGTGATTAATACCAGTTCAGTCGAGTCATCACCCAGTAACTACCATACCTTAAATTGAAAAGACTTTCACTGAGGAATAACGACAATTATGTTTGTATTATTCCCTTGGGCGGAGGGGTTATAGGGTCATGTCTGAGGATTCAGTGTAGCTGTCTTACATGTCAGCAAAGCAATAAGATGGAAATCATTTTAACCTCAGAGTTATGTAAGAGCAACCAGCCTGTGGCATTAAGGCATAAAACAGGGATGGCAATAAGACTCTTATTGCTTAGCAGCTGAACTCATTCCAGGTTTTAATACAAGCTTGATTAGCCACAGTGTATCGGTAACAAGGGCAGGTGTGTCTTATTAAACTCATAAGTAAAACCAGGAATGGATGAAACTGCTATGCACTGGGAGTCTTAGGGCAGCAGTGTGGAGTAGTGGTTAGGGCTCTGGACTCTTGACCAGAGGGTCGTGGGTTCAATCCCAGGTGGGGGGACACTGCTGCTGTACCCTTGAGCAAGGTACTTTACCTAGATTGCTCAACTGTATAAATGGGTAATTGTATGTAAAAATAATGTGATATCTTGTAACAATTGTAAGTCGCCCTGGATAAGGGCGTCTGCTAAGAAATAAATAATTATAATTTCCATCCCTAATATAAGCCATTGTCTGTCTTCATTTCAACCCTCTGGGCAGTAGTCTCCCCTGTAAATCTCAACTGCAATCAGTATTTGTACACCGTTTTATTACTGGAGGAGCACAATTATGGGCTGTATTTACAAAGCATTAACTCATGCCTTGTTTAAATAATCTTTTTTTAAAAGACTGATTTTATTATTAAAACGTTTGATATTTTAGATACTGCTTTTATCAAAAGCTGGTCTGGAACAGTTTCATGAATATAAAAAAAAAAATTTAATTTATAAAAACAAAAATTTGAAAAAATGACTTTGTGAGTAGGGGCTATAATCTGTTTCTGTATGTTTGCCTTCAGGAGTCCCGTACACCATGCTAGGGCACTGATTGAGTTCTGGTATTAAATCCCTTTGGCATCAGACAGTTTGAGAAACTTAAAAAAATGTTTTGTTCATGGCTTTGCAGAACATCTCTTTAATCTCTGAATCAACCTAGACTCATACAGGGTTCTGCAAAGGCACCCTTAATATGATCTTTGTTTCCATTTCTTTCTGAGAACACCCTTGTGATACTTTAATCTCAATGGCTCCGTTCCTGGTAAAATGAAAACCAGCATACTGAATTAATGAAAAAGAAAAGGAAAACCTTGAAGAAAATAGCACCCTATTGTGATACAGCAATCGTGTTTTTTGCAGTTGCGTTTCGTCTGAATAGTGGAGTCTTTCAGACTGAGTGCTCAGGGCAACTGTATTTGTCCTGTTTGGATCTGCCTTCAGCTCAAGCCTGTGAAAGAAAGAAATAAGTCACTGTCACCAGTGCCTGTCATTATACTGCTGAAAGGAGGAGAAATCCTTGAAGAAACCAAAGCACAATGCAATCTACAGCTCTGGTTATTGGGGCTTTGCGGTGGCTGCCAGTACACTTAATTTGATTTTAATTACAGGATTTTTTTTTTTTTCATGGGGTTAGCAGCTCAGAGCTGAATTGCAGCAACTTGAGAGAGAGGAGCCAATTAAGCAGAAAAACTGCTCGGAACAGCAGAGGGCAGCGTGCAGGCGTCAGGAAAAAGGAAGCGCAGCCCTGCCTAGCCAATCCAAAAGTCAGTGATCCAAAACCTGCCGTTATGCCTCAGAATGGATGGCCCATGTCAACTGCAAGTCTTGGGGCTATACATTTAAGAGCAGTTACACCTGCCTACTGTATGTGTTGTTTGAAATCCATCTACATTTCATACCTCGTTTTCTATTCCATTCTTTCTTTTAAGGAACTGAATAAGGGTGATGCAATGCAGGAAGTGTGAATTATGAAACCCTAATGAAGCTACATGATATGCTCACACACTCACCTCATGGCATAATCTCAGACACCATTGTACTGTTAGTCCCCTGTTCCGATTCAGTTCTGGATTATTACAGTATGCACTCATCAATGTGTTGTGACTCAAGGTGTAAACCATGCCTTCCTCTTTTCTGTTGCTACTGTACCTGCTACATTTTATTTATCTGCAGTGCACATTGTTTCCCTGACATATCCGTAAATTGGACATGAGAGAAAGAGTATCTACATTTTTCCCAGCCCAGAAGAAAACACAGATTGAGAGCATATGCAAGTAAAAACGCAGCTGAAATTAAAGATGTATATCTTATATTTCTACACCTGTTAAATAAACTTCTTAAATAGCTGCAATATGTTGTGCTGAGACAAATACATGCTTGTACCAGTGACATAAATGATCCAATGTGCATAAATTGGATTCTGGTGCAAATTGGGCTGGGTGGGCTAAGAAAACATGTGTGAAAATGGATAGGATGATGGGTTACGAGAGACTAGCATGTACATATTGTACTACAGCACCTCCGTTACTGCACCTCAGTTATTATTCTTGTGAATATATTATTGTTGCAGTAATGTTGAAACAGAGAGGCTGGCTTCACTATGTTGCTGAACAGACAAAAATACATACAACAGGAAATTCCCTGAAAGCAACTACGAGAACATACTAAACAATAAATACCTCAATTTAACAATATTAAACAACAATAAATACCTCAATTTAACAATATTAAACAACAATAAATACCTCAATTTAACAATATTAAACAACAATAAATACCTCAATTTAACAATATTAAACAATACATACCTCAATTTAACAATATTAAACAACAATACATACCTCAATTTAACAATATTAAACAACAATACATACCTCAATTTAACAATATTAAACAACAATACATACCTCAATTTAACAATATTAAACAGAATGTCAAATTAATCATCGGCTTGAAGCCTTGTATCTATAATATTCACACATTTAAACAAATTATTTTGATGACGATGACATAATCAATTCACAGATTGATGATAATTGAGCTTTGCAGATTATTCAGACCAGAGGTTTGGGGTCGATGACATAATCAATTCACAGATTGATGATAATTGAGTTCTGTAGATGCTTCAGATCGCAGGTTTGGGATTTGTCGCTGGATAAACAGGGGTTTTTTTTGGGAAGTAGTATGCACACTGCTGTGTTGTAACTATGGAATGGAGTGGGGCTGCGAGGCGGTGTTTCTTTGGGGGCAGTGTTAGGTGCCAGTTAAACAGTATCCTGTGTTACTGAGAGCCATGTGTGTTTCTCTGAGTGTGCGTCGCTGTAGTTCATGGATTACAGGTACAGGTCTGATTAGTATGCACTGTCCCAGTGCACCACAGGGACTTCCGTTGCAGCTCATTTGCACATGTCTAATTGCATTTTAAAAGATGATTAAAATAAAGTCATAAAACATTTAAAACACACCCCTGAGCACTGGAGTTTGGTTTCAAATTAAACCATTAGCACCACAGCATTACACTTTGTGATAACAAAAAAATATATATATTTACCAGTACTGTATGTCTGAGGTGTGTTATGAGAACTGGATTTTCATTTGATATTGAGCTTAAAATCTAAACATAATACAAGCAGGTGTTGAGATCTGTAAATCTAAAACCACATAAGCAAAGGGGCACACTGCTGTTTGCAACTGACGTCTCCATCTGTCCACAGAAAACAGTGATAATCCAGAAATGTTCTATAATCTATCCAGAAATGTTCTATCATATTTACACCCATCAGCTGGTAGGGGGACCCATTACAGTATGTGCAGTACAAGGGTCACAGGGCTCTATATACTGACTCTCATCTGCAACATAGAATCTGGTGCATTGCTAGTAAAGAATCTATATGAACAAAGTACAAACTGTGGTCCCATCCTTGCTTAATCTTTTACTGCTAGAGACTTGACTGACATGATGAACAGAAAGGTACAGTGCACAGAGTCACACCCTGTTTCAGACAGTACACAAATTAATTAGTATTCCTAGGTGTGCCTAAAGGAAGAGGAGTACGGAGAAGAAAAGGAATTTAAAGAAATGGTTCCCTCCACCTTCACTGTCAGTCTCAAAATGGGACCTAAAAAAAAAAAAAACTAGGTACAGTGCCGATCCACCCCAGCAGCTGATGAGAGTAATATGACACAGATTATTTTTTTGAGAAGGATAAGAAGTGAGTAAGTCTGACCCCAGGTCTAATATCATAAACGTTACAATATGGAGAAAACCCTGCAGATTTCACAGCTGTGCTGTGACAGTGCAGCTAGGAGGCCAACTGTCCCTCACCGTTTAGCTGTAATAACATCAAGAGCAGCACACGCTCCCCATAGAATAACATTCTGTATTGAGACCAGGCCGCACTTCACCTCTGATTTCACCCTGCACCATGGGGCCTGTCTCAGCGACTATTAGCTAAGCATGCCTTCTACTGAAACGTCTGCCTAGAAAACAGGATAAACAGAGACGTATGAAGTCAGACACATTTCTGCCATCGTTGCTAGACGAACACCAGCATTTAACCCTGGAACATCCTTTTTTTTTGTCCTAAATGTAATTAGTGTATCACTGATGCTAAGCCAGTGATTAGTAACACAATGTTTTTATTTTTATTTTGTTTTTTAAAGCTATCTGACAGTTGCACCTATAATAATAATAATAATAATAATAATAACATATTGCTTTCACGAGAGACAGTCTCACTCAGGCTTTGACTAAAAAACTAAAATGCTATAAAAGGCTCATCAGGCTCAAAGCAGCAGTGTTGAAAGTCACTCAATGGAGGAAAGCATTGCCAATGGCTCAGTTCTTATCTAAGTTGAAAGAAAATGACAGGCTGACTGAAGTCTTCTAAAGACCCATATTGAGACATGCTGAGAATCCATCTAAGCTACTTTTTAGCACCTCCGCAGGGTGAAGCGAGCAGGTGAGCTGACGGAAGACCTGACATCAGCAATCAAGCCCTTTCTTTTCAGTGTTTCTCACACCACATCCTTCCCATCTCCGAGCTGCTGCCACCGGTGGATCAACCAGGAAGAGGGAATGCAAAGGAAAAGGTCTGTAAAAAAATGGTTCCCTCCACAACCAGCGTCTCTCTTGACTGCCCATGAAGGCTGCTGTGCTGTCCATTGGTGCAAGTCCCTTTGTAGAAGCAGGTTATGTGCATTAACAAGAGGGGATAAAATAACTTTTCTTTGTTTACTAATAGTTTCATCAAACCTAAAGTGCACGTTTTCAATGATATTTTAATGATGTGCTTCTGCCCAGCCCTAGCATTCTACTTGAAAGCATGTGGCACCTGGAACTTCTCAGAATATAATCACTGCTTTCCAAATACCACGTTTTCAATATCCACGCATTTTCCATGTGACCTAAAATTGCTGTAAAAGAGCTGTATTTCATTAGCAATGAAGGCCTGGGGACACAGGGATTACAATTGTGACGCCTGCCTTAGCCTCTCAGAGTCTTTATACCTCTTCAGCTGCTTTAGTGTGCAGACTCCTCCTGCTGTGTAACTAGAAACACAGACGAGGGACATGCTGTGGGATCCATTCAGGATACAGGATGTGATCCCTCTTGCCAGGGCATTGAGATGCAGGCAGTGTATTTTGTCTACAATGGTTGAACAGACAAACTGGTGCCATCATTTAATCTCATTACTGCTATTAGCAGGTATAGTACTGCTCTATTGAGACTTTAAGGTCTGCAACAGGTACTGTACAAACTTCAAACCTGACCTCCCTCTGGAAACACAGACTAAAGTAACTGTGCTCCCTACATAATAGCCTGAGCCAAGTGTAACAAGGGTCTGCAATCCAGCAATCAACAGCAGTGCCATCGTGTGCTGATTAGCACTGCACCTGACACTGAGCTGCATTAGTTTAGACCAGTTGTACTCATTTAGATTTCTCAATGGGCCACCTATAGAAATACTTTACAAAACTTGGGCCAAGAATAACAATAGAGCAAAAACATATATAATTCAACAAGAACTGGAAGTGCAGCATTCCTGCTTGTGGGATGTATCTGTGGGGCCACAGGTGGCAGCCTGCTGATTTCCAGGGTTTAAGAAATACATGGTGAAAGAAAGAAGCAATTCCATGTTCTGTGTACAGTACTCTTCTCTGCCCTAAGCTTCGCTCAGCACAGTGAGCCTGTGCACCAAAGCCCCTGCAGCAGCAGAGAAGTGTTAATGAAGCACCACTTGGTTACTTACACAACCAGAACCCATTATTCATTTATAATAGGACAGGCCTGAACAATAAAAAGTAATGGTATTAGAAAAGTGTGCTCATGCTAACACACATGCGTGTGTATTTATTTAACCAGAAGGGGGGAAACCTTACAGCTATACATTCCAATGCTGTAGGAGGCTGTGTGGTCCAGTGGTTAAAGAAAAGGGCTTGCAACCAGGTGGTCTAAGGTTCAAATCCCACCTCAGCCACTGACTCATTGTGTGACCCTGAGCAAGTCACTTAACCTCCTTGTGCTTCGTCTTTCGGGTGAGACGTAGTTGTAAGTGACTCTGCAGCTGATGCATAGTTCACACACCCTAGTCTCTGTAAGTCGCCTTGGATAAAGGCGTCTGCTAAATAAACAAATAATAATAATAATGCCATTGAAAGTAAAACAAACAAACAAAAAGTAGCTATAGTTCTCTACAAAATGGATTTTCTGTGTGTTAATAATTTGAAGCACAAACATCGGCACAACAATATGTGCCCATGCATAGATCCATTCTTTTAAATCATGTATATTTTCTATTTTAACTTTCATTTTACCAGGCAGGAAAACATTTGACATATATATCTTACTCAAAGGGTTCCAGCTCTAGTAGTAGTATTGCATTCTGTAGTATATTCATGTAGACATATTGGACCCCTGTCTCTCCTACTCCCAGCACATCTCCACTCTAGCACGCACCTGCCATTTCTTCCTGAGCAGCATACGAGGAATCCGACCCTTCCTCAGCAACTCCTTGTCCAGGCCCTGGTACTCTCCCTCCTAGACTACTGCAACTCTCTCCTGGCCGGCCACCCTACGTCCACCACCCGTCCGCTCCAGCTCATTCAGAACTCCGCAGCTCGCCTGGTGTTCTCTCAGCCTCGCTTTACCCACGCTACTCCACTGCTTTGCTCACTCCATTGGCTCCTGATCACCGCTCGCAGCCAGTTCAAGACTCTTGTACTCGCCTACCGATGCCTTGACCAGACTGCACCTAGCTACCTCTCCCTAAACCCCCACCCGACATCTCTGCTCCGCCTGCACTAAAAGACTGACTGTAACTCTTCTACGCTCCCCTGCCCACTCCTTCTCCACCCTCGCCCCACATTGGTGGAACGACCTTCCTATGGATGCCAGGACTGCCCAGTCCCTGACCACCTTCCAGTGCCTCCTCAAGACACACCTCTTCAGACAACACCTTTAAAACTCAACCCTTCCCTTCTGAACTATATAGCACTCTGCCTTTAATGCACTTTAACTTGCACTTATCTGCTCCCTATTTTACTGTATTTAATCCTGCACTTAACCCAATCTGTAGTATTTTGTATTTTGTATTTCACTTGCACTCGTATCTAACCCTGATGTAACTATCAACACTGTTATCTGCTCTTGAACTGCCCCGTTATTAAATTGTACTGTGTTTTGTATTTGCTCTTATTAGGACTGAAGTCACTGTATTTTGTATCTTGTTCTTAATTGTACTGTAATTCTTGATATGTATTTTTTGTATACAACTGTAAGTCGCCCTGGGTAAGGGTGTCTGCTAAGAAAGAAATAATAATAATAATAATAATAATAATAATAATAATAATAATAATAATAATAATAATAATAATAGATAGTACAGTGTTTCAACCCCCATGTGCCGCAGCAGCAGCAGGCGTAGATAACATTATGTAATATCTGTAGGGAGCCAGTGCAGCCGACATCTTGGACATGATGGTTAGGAGACAGGCTTGTATTTTATGTGGGCAACTTGCAGGCAAATTGCCTGCTCTTTAATAAATGTATGAAGTGGGCACTTTGCCCACAGTGGAAAACTTGGCCCAGAGGAAATGTTTCTGATGCTGCTTAGCAACCTGGAGACAGTAAGAGAGCATCAAGCTCTAGGAAATATACTACAACACTGCTACCAATACTGCAAATAATAATAATAATAATAATAATAATAATAATAATAATAATAATAATAATAATAAATGCATTCATTTTGTTGATATGAGTTGGAATGACAGTCCTGCAAGAGACAGCTAACCTTATTACACAAGCAAAATCATTACCCTCACCCCCCGACTCTTCTATTGCGTCGATGACCTTTGCTTGTATATCTCAAGATATAGAAAAATAAATAATAAACCTACCCACAGATCTACAGCACAGGCACAGTGATTAATAGTGGTGTCACTACTAATAAGAAGTAAGAAAAACATTGCATTAAAGTAAGGATTTAGACCTGGATACCTTCACCTGAGCCACAGATGTGGAACAACGTCTATGTATTAATTACATTCTAATAAAATAGCACCACACAAAAAAAAACAACAGTACATGCACATATACAGGGTCCTCCTAATCGTGTAATGTAAATATTAAAAAATAACAATAAAATCGAGAGTTAATCGGCTTATAGCTAAATGCAATTTACATTAGCTTATTGCAACTGTTAACATCAGGACAGCACAGTGGATTTACTGGATCTGAACATTAAAACTCACAGTAAAATACCTTGCCAACACCTTGACTAGTTAGGATTTCACAGGGGGTTGTAGGGTAGGAACCATCGGCTGTGACGGACCACCAACCACCCTTTAAACTACTAGACTGAGAGATTGCATAAGAGTCATTGTCACAACAGCAGCACTCAAACTGGCAGGGTTCATGAGACATGCCCACTCCACACCGGGACCACAAGATCAATACATTGCTCAATTGAACAAGTGGGCAGTACCCAGCCCATGTTACCTCCTACTGGGTTAATACAGCCTTCAATCCTGCTAACTACCCTTTATCCAAGCATTCAATCTCTACCTTCCTATTAAGCTACCCGATCCAGTGTTAAAAACTTTGTTGCGTCATAACACTGTTCAGGTTCTAATAAAATATTGCCAAATCCTCTTTTCTATCTACTCCTGAAAATCATTGGCTGCATGGCGAAACACTGACTTATAAACACCAGTGATCTGCATGGTAATGTGATCCAGATAGCCATAGTTAAGAGATGTGTTTGGTTTTCTTCTATATATATCTAATGCAGCACAGCAGACGAGGGAGTGCGGTGCACTGTTTGAAATTCAGATCAGACCCCCATCCCCGGGTAAGTGACAGTCACAGCTTCCTAATCACAGAATGAGGCTCTGTGTTCATGCTGAGCCCTGGCCTGCCTGCACCACCAGAAAGAGAGGTCTCCAGAGATCACGGCCATCACTGCTCCCGGAATTCCACCTCTGATCTGCCATCGACGTGAGGAAGGGACACGTGCACAACTGCCTTAACTACAGCTTCTCTTCCTTTTTACTCAGAGAAGTGACCCCTCGTGTTGAAATTCAGAGCCTGCTTATTCCAAACAGTAATTATAAAGGTGTTTAGTGCATACACATTCTTCAATGTAGCCCTTGCAGGCAACTTTAACCACCAGAAATAGACCATACAGTAACAGTACCATTATCATCAGTTGCAACACAATCACTGATGTGGATAAGATATAAAATCAATTTTTAAAATGACACCATCACAACAGCTACAGAATTATTAGCATGGCATTTAGCTTGAAATACCAAAACCAGACACCTTACAAAATCATCTAATCCAAAAGACCTTCAAGTCTCCCCGCACCACGTCCGGCTTTTGAAGCCCAAAAATAAATTTAAAATAGAAAAATATTTGAAGTGATGTTCCTGTAAGTAATCAAACAGCAAAGTCAATTTTACTTTCAATACCCACCTAAAATCAATCAATTTGCAATCAGCGACCCCTCTTGGTAAGCTATTACCCACTGCAAACCATACTGCACAATGGTAAAGGCATCACTGCACTAACTTACGAAGTCTTGGCACAGTCGTTAATGACTCAGAACTTGGCAACTGCAGATACTAGTTTCTTTCTTTTTTTTTATCAATTTTGTATTTATCATGTTCTGAAAGAGCAATCAGTCATGAACAGGATTATAATGAATGCAATCCACCTCTGTTTAGTGGTCTGTGTCAAATGACAATGTATGCATCATTGGGAGTTATTACTTATCTGCACACATACATGCATAAATAGGCTGTTCAAAGCAAAGGGATACAAGAATCAAAGCAAAGCCAATCACACTACCTGCATCTCTTACCCCTTCTCCACTGGCACATCCGACTCGTCAGGGCTCATACGGATAAGGGTGCTTCTCCACTGGCTATTTGTCGAGCCGAGTGAGAACCAAACCGAGACATCTGAATCCGGCTGCGAGCCAAGGCGGGCCAGGGGCGAGGTTAAGGATTTCCGTCATTACATTGCATCAGTCAGTACACTCCAGAAAGAAAAACAACAAACATGGCAGGCAGCGAGTGTGATGAGAGAAACGCACAGCCTTTGGGATGCTGAGTAAGTGCAGGCTCTAGTGGGCAGATAGAAGTGTTCAGGAAGATCTGGAGTCGTGCATCAGAAATGAGAAAGTTTATGCCCAAATTTCTGACGATCTGAAGCAAAAGGACATAAACCGCGGGTACGGTACACTTAACTCACACACTCAAAAACACAAAATTCGACCAAATTTCTCATACTTGACCTTTATTATATTAATATAAAGAAAAAGAAATGAAAATAAATCAACCTGTGTCACAAAGCTTTAACTCATGCGTTAACTAAAGATGACTGATACATTGTGACAGTCTGGCTCGCAGTGGTGAGGTTGATGACGTCACGGACCAGGAAGTAACTGAAACCAAAACAATGGATGGGCGGGTGAAGCTGAGTGCAACGGCACTCAGCGTATTTATTAATAAATAAAACAAAAGATTTAAACAAACAAAACACAAACCAAAGGGCACGAGGGCCAAACGAATAAACAGTGTCGTGCTGGCTAATCCAGCACGTTTTAGCAATTGTTTTTATGTCGTTATTTCGACTCGCTCTCTCTCTCCGCTCCCCGTACTCTGTACACTCCAATCCTCACCCAAAACAGAACGGACAGCTGCAGGTTCTTATACTCTGGCCGAGGGGTTAACTAGCTGTTAATTATCTTATTACCCCTCGGCCACAGTCTGCACGCGTTTGGTAAGGATGCATGACTGTCAGCTAGTTAAATAATCAGTAGCTGATCGGTCATGCATCCTCACGGGGTTTTTAAATTATAAATAACAAAAGACGCGGCGCTTTTAACTGCGCCGCAAACAAAACACAAATAATAATAAATAGGGGCGGGACACTCCGCCACACATGCCCCCTCTTGTGCGCAGCACACATGGCCTTTTCGGCCACCTCCCCCCCTTATTCCCTAAAGTCCTGGCTCAGGAACAGGGGCAGCAACGGGCCAAAGGTGGCGGCCACGGTGGGATGTCCTCCTCCCACCCAAACAGCCGTAGCGTTCCAATGGCCCGCGCACAGGCGGCTCCTCTGGCCAAAAATTTTGGGGGTGGTCTCCAGACCTGCCCCTTCTTCATGGCCGGCAGCTCCCCTCCGTGGGGCTCCGCCACCCTCTCCTGCAGCGAAATTGCTGCGGGGGAGCTGGTCTCCTGACCTCCCCCTTCTTCATGGCTGGCAGCTGCCCTTCATGGGGCTCCAGCCACAGTATTTCCTGCCGAAAGTGCGGCTGGGGGAGCTGGTCTCCTGACCTCCCCCCTTTTCCGTGGCTGGCAGCTCCCCTTCATGGGGCTCCAGCCACAGTATTTCCTGCTGCGAAAGTGCGGCTGGGGAGCTGGTCTCCTGACCTCCCCCCCCTTTTCCGTGGCCGGCAGCTCCCGTTCATGGGGCTCCAGCCACAGTATTTCCTGCCGCATGGCAGGACTGGTAGTGACCCCAGGCAAAACAGGACCCTCGGGAGGCGATGGCAGCAGCAGCGGACCCTTGGGAGGCGACGGCAGCAGAAGTGGACCCTCGGGAGGCGGCGGCAGCAGCAGCGACCCTCGGGAGGCGGCGGCAGCAGCAGCGGACCCTCGGGAGGCGGCGGCAGCTGCAGCGGACCCTCGGGAGGCGGCGGCAGCAGCAGCAGTAGCGGACCCTCCGAGGCGAACTCGGGAGGGAGCCCCTGGCCATGGAGGCGGCAGCGGGAGCTCCACTTCTCCCTCGTACCCTATAACTGGTGGCTCTCCAGGCGATGCAGAGCAACAGGCAGCCCCAGGCGATGCGGAGCAACAGGCAGCCCCAGGCAATGTGGAGCAACAGGCCTTCTTGGGCGATGCGAGACAGGCATCCTTGGGCGAAGCGAGGCAGGCATCCTTGGGCGAAGCGAGGCAGGCATCCTTGGGCGGTGCGAGGCAGGCATCCTTGGGCGGTGCGAGGCAGGGCAGGAGCAGTCCTTCCCATGACAGTGGAGGTGGAACCAGCAGGCATTCACCCTCTGCTGGTGGAGCTGGGAGCGGCAAGCAGTCCTCCCACGGCGGTTGAGGCGGAACCAGCAGGCATTCACCCTCTGCTGGTGGAGCTGGGAGCGGCAAGCTGTTCTCCCACGGCGGTTGAGGCGGAACCAGCAGGTATTCACCCTCTGCTGGTGGAGGTGGGAGGGTCAAGCAATCCTCTCACTGCGGTTGAGGCAGAACCAGCAGGAATTCACCCTCTGCTGGTGGAGCTGGGAGCGGTAAGCAGTCCTCCCACGGCGCTTGAGACGGAACCAGCAGGCATTCACCCTCTGCTGGTGGAGGTGGGAGGGGCAAGCAGTCCTCCCACGGTGGTTGAGGCAGAACCAGCAGGCATTCACCCTCTGCTGGTGGAGGTGGCGGAGGCAGAGGCAGCTCTTGCTGCTCTGCTCCTGGCGGTGGTGGAGACAGAGGCAGCTCCTGCTGCTCTGCTCCTGGTGGTGGTGGAGACAGAGGCAGCTCCTGCTGCTCTGCTCCTGGTGGTGGTGGAGACAGAGGCAGCTCCTGCTGCTCTGCTCCTGGTGGTGGTGGAGACAGAGGCAGCTCCTGCTGCTCTGCTCCTGGTGGTGGTGGAGACAGAGGCAGCTCCTGCTGCTCTGCTCCTAGTGCTGGAGACAGTGGCGAGGGCTCCTCTCCCTCTGGCGTTGGAGACGGCAGCGATGACTGGAGAAGGCAGCGATGACTCCTCTCCTGGCGGCAGCGATGACTCCCTCTACTGCTGGAGCTGGCAGCGATGACTCCTCTCCCTCTGGCGAGGAGACAGCAGCACTGGCTGGCTGGAGATGACAGCAATGGCTCCTCTCCCTTTGGCGTTGGAGACGGCAGCAATGGCTCCTCTCCCTCTGGCGCTGGAGAAGGCAGCGATGACTCCTCTCCCTCTGGCGCTGGAGAAGGCAGCGATGACTCCTCTCCCTCTGGCACTGGAGAAGGCAGCGATGACTCCTGTCCCTCTGGCGCTGGAGAAGGCAGCGATGACTCCTCTCCCTCTGGCGCTGGAGACAGCAGCACTGGCTCCTCTCCCTCTGGCGCTGGAGATGACAGCAATGGCTCCTCTCCCTTTGGCGTTGGAGACGGCAGCAATGGCTCCTCTCCCTCTGGCGCTGGAAACAGCAGAGGGGCCCCTCCCATATCTGCAGCCAGGTAGTTGAGCACCATGGCTGCGATGTCTGGGAGGGATGCTGGGTGGTGTTTCTGTTCCCAGGCCTCCCAGCGCTCCCCATCTCTCGCCCACAGGAGGTTGATCACAGCAGGGAGGGCGTCCACGATATTCCTCTCAGGCTCCGCCAGCCAGTCCCAGATCCCCTCAGAGGAGACGGGATTCTTCCGCCTCGGAGGATGCGGGTCCTCTCTCACTTTTGCTGGATGCTCAGGCTCCTTCCTCTCCTGCCATGGAGGGGGTTGGTCCGGTGCCACGTGCCCAACCTCACCAACCGCGAAGCACCACTCCTCACCCTTCAGGCAGGTGAGGCAGACGTCCAGCGTGGTAAGGACCCGCTGCTGTTGCTGTGCCTCCTGCTGCTGTTGTTGTTGCTGCTGCTTTCTCCTCTGGCTACTCTTCCCCATTTTTTTTTTTTTTCTTCAAAAACACAAACAAAAAAAATACTTTTTGAAAAAAACAAAACAAAAAAAAAACGTCCTTTTCCTTCCTGGTCCGACTGTTGGAGGCGTTGTTTTGTCCCACGCAGGACACCATATGTGACAGTCTGGCTCGCAGTGGTGAGGTTGATGACGTCACGGACCAGGAAGTAACTGAAACCAAAACAATGGATGGGCGGGTGAAGCTGAGTGCAACGGCACTCAGCGTATTTATTAATAAATAAAACAAAAGATTTAAACAAACAAAACACAAACCAAAGGGCACGAGGGCCAAACGAATAAACAGACAAACAAGTAAGTGTCGTGCTGGCTAATCCAGCACGTTTTAGCAATTGTTTTTATGTCATTATTTCGACTCGCTCTCTCTCTCCGCTCCCCGTACTCTGTACACTCCAATCCTCACCCAAAACAGAACAGACAGCTGCAGGTTCTTATACTCTGGCCGAGGGGTTAACTAGCTGTTAATTATCTTATTACCCCTCGGCCACAGTCTGCACGCGTTTGGTAAGGATGCATGACTGTCAGCTAGTTAAATAATCAGTAGCTGATCAGTCATGCATCCTCACGGGGTTTTTAAATTATAAATAGCAAAAAGACGCGGCGCTTTTAACTGCGCCGCAAACAAAACACAAATAATAATAAATAGGGGCGGGACACTCCGCCACATACATTTTCTTTCAATTCTGTTTAAAAAAAAAAAATCAACAGCAGTCTAGAAAAGTTTTATAAATCTTATAAGTTTCTCAAGCTAAATGTATAGTCAAAACAAATTTAACATGACCTTGTGTCTGTGTGTGTACCTGCATTATATATACCAGGGACACAGATAGACAGCACATATACTGTACAGAACTAATTTGTTGAGCTGTGTGTTGAGTTGTGTCTTAGAACGGCAGTGGGCATCTGTATCTCTTTCTACAACAGCAACACTAAGCCTGCTGAATTTGTATAATCACAGCCAGACGTGGATACAGACAGCCATACTGACATCTTACAGTCTAGGGCACAGGATCACTAGGATTGCAAATACTTTTTGATATACTGCACATTGTTGAGAAAGACAACTGCAGCCTACTTTCCAATGAGGTAGATCACAAGAAAAGAGAAAGACATATGAAATACATTATGAAATAAAATTGAAAAAAAAAGATGTAAACAGACTGGCCATATAAAAGTGGCTTATGTCTAAATTATCAGTAACATTGGGAAAGCTGCAGCACAACAGAGGCTTTTGAAGCTGCAGCCCGTGAAGATGAAATCCCCTGGCAGTGGCAGGAGAGTCACAGCAGCTCTGTGATGTCACATGCAGCAGACATGGTTTTTATCGCTTTCTCTGCCTCTTTTTTTAAAACTGTTCCTTTTTATTTGCTGAGCTTCCTGTAAAGTTAAAACTGTAACACACAGAGAATTCCCAGTCCTTATTCCTTATTCCATATTGTAGCATTGTGAATGTATCCAGGCCTTCTTGTAATATATGTTCTTGATAGTGCGGGTCCGTAAATACATCATACAGAACATCTTCATTAAAGATTTTAGCAATAGTTAAAAATGCCCTGTTGCTACACACACTTGCCACAACCAATTCCTTTAAAGATAGACAGCATCGCTGCTTTTGTCTTTTTTGTTTGTGTGCTTTCAAGACATTGCTCACCCAGCCCCAATTTAAAAAATACAAATACACTGATCCATTTCAGTCAAGAACAAAATGCAGTCTTCGTCCATTCAGCGAAATTACAATCATTGCCACAGCGTGTTCAAAAGCTATCTGTCCTGCATCTCAGCCATACGGCACAGATGTGTTACAGATTAGGTACGTGTCTGTGTGATTTAATGTTTTACACCACATAGAGATGCCCTAATCCAAGACATGTGCTGCAGTGAAGTTATTCCAATGAATTCTGAGCTTTACGTGTTTGATTAGTGCCAAATAAAAGATAGGACATCATCAAGGTAGCAACATTAACAAATCCCTACATTTAGAATAAATGTACTGTGCGACTCAAAGACAATTGTATAAAAAAATAAGTGAATCTTTGGTTATGGTCTTATTATAAAAATGTCTCCAGTCTAATTTCAAAAATAAAAATAGTAGGCAGCAGTATGTCTGGCTTGCCACTGAATTTATTAATTCAGGCATGTGAATGCCTCATATTTTGCAATTTACATGATATTACTTAAAAAGGCCCTAAACCAGGTATGGCTGATGAGACAATTCAGCTATGGAACTCTGTGATTGTAAATATCTAAAACATTAAGACAGGGGTGTCAAACTCAGTTCCTGGAGGGCCGCAGTGTCTTCTGGCCTTTGTTCCACCAGAGCTCTCAATTACTTAATTGGTCTAATTATTTGTTTAATTGGACTAATTCAACACTTATCTAAAGACCTAAAAAGGTTTCACAGGCAGTGTAACTTGAATCACGTGCATTTTTTTGAATCATCAATTGAACAAATAATTTGATCAATGATGTTAACTGAGAGCTTAAGTTAGAATGAAATGCGGCCCTCAAGGACTGGAGTTTGACACCTCTGCATTAAGCCATGTAAACTTGAAGTATTGGCAGTTGAGTCGAGGGATGAACTTGATCACATTTGACAGAATTAGTTGAATTTACCAGTTTTTTTTTCAGGACATTGAGATCCAGCTGCACTGTAACCATTACTTGAGACCCCCAGTTAAACTGCATATTAGACTCTGACTTACAGATTCTTTATTAAAGGGAATTGCCTCATGCTGTTGATGGGACAGGTTTGCAGGGATCTGAAAGGATAGCAGTTCACATATAACCATTGGAAAGGGGAATGGTACTGGAAGAATGAAAGAAAAATATCAACAAGCAGAGATTAGACACAGAGCCTAGTTTATATAAATGTGTGCATGCAAGAAGCCATCTCCTACTTAGCTGTCAAACACTGCATTTTGTTATTCATTTAAAGTGATTAGAGCAAAGAACCTGCTGAATTTAATATCATCTCCTCCCCTCATTACATGCTCAGAAATGTATCCTGTTTAATGTGCAAGTGTAAGAGAATGGCATTATTATTATTGTGTGCAATTTTAGAAAGCACGTATGATCTTTCATTTAAATGTCATTCCTGCGTGATGGTAGGATTCCATTAGTCTGAGAGGTGAGTTTTATCATGGACACTTCTCTTAACTAAATTGAACACAACAATGAGAGTCCGGGTAAATTATTTACTGTACCAAAATGTATCAATACCAACTAGAACACTGGGGATTAGAAACCTCAGAACTTTCATCAACCAATGACATCCAACGGACAGGTATCTAGGAGGTAACGACTGCTGAGTCTGACATTCATGTCTAAATGTATAGATTCAACATTGAAAACAAATATTGACTATTAATGAGAAAAGTAGTACTTCTTGCTATAATCTGTTACCCCGAAACTCTTGCTGGCTTTTGAATTGATAGACCTGGTATTTACAATCACAATTCTGAATGTGAAATGGGACAAAACTGCAGCAGCTCTTCCTGTAAAGGCTACACATATACATCATGGTTAAACATGTTTTATTGCACGAAAGGTACAGCAAGGACATTTTGCTGGGGTGAACCCCCCCCCCCACCT